>VWZX01005091.1:225768-280014 GCA_013399015.1 Galbula dea
CGACCACCACTGCACGTCTTTTGTCTGTGTGTGAGTCAGATCCGTTTGAAAATCCCTCTTCTGAATCTTGTCGTGCATGGCATATTGTCATGCTGCAACAGGGAGACAACCAACTTTTGTCCTTATTTTATAGAAGCTCCCCCTCTTAATGGCGGGTTACAAAAATGTCCTATCCTACCTTCTGGCTTTTATTATATGAGCAGCTGAAATTTACATGAAAACCCATCTTCTTCAGTCTGTGTTATTTTTATAAGGAAAAAAAAATGAAATTTTTACAACCCAAATATTAAAGCATGTGAAGTTTTTTCAAAGGTTAGGTTTTAATAATTCCTGTAGAATGAATACAATTTACTGTTAAGTACAGTATTTCTTTCCAATGCCTGGAAGTAAAGTGTCATGTTTATTTCTCTTATACACCTTCTAAATAAAGAAATACCAATATAGTAAATATGAACAGTGTAATGGATTCAAAACCAGCAGTACTGTACTTGTGTAAAATGATCACAATATGAAAGGGGGAAGGAAAGACAGTGTTTAACTCTTTCTAATGAACCTCTTGGAACATGCAACTGCAGATACCAGAGTGCACAAGTGATGAGCAAAGAGGGCAGGAGCTTGGTCGACTGGAGGAGGAGCGCATAGTAATACTGAATAACTTGGAAGAGCTTGAGCAGAAGATCAAAGATCTAAACGACCAGATGGATGAATCCTCGAGAGAGGTAGGAAATACATTTCTATTTTAAATGTCTTTCTTGCTAGGTATGTCTACATAATATAAGTTTGATGGGTTCAGCAAGTAGATAGGGAACTCATGGATGTGTGTAGCCTTCCTATTCTGTGCTTTTTCACCAGGATCAGGCACAGAGTCACAGACTTCACAGCCTCCTACTGCAAAGGTTGTTTTTCCCCAGATAAGAGATGGACGTGATGCTCTGATGAGCCTTTCCCAGCTGTAACCATTATACTCCTAAGTGGAATTAGAACTGGTGCTTGTTTAGTGGTCACTCAGTTGATCTAAATACTTTGTGTCACTTGGGAGTTTTATGGTGGTATCTCCTGTGACCATTTAAAGAGAAAGGAAGTGAGACAACTTCCTTTCAAACCTCTTTGGCTTTACAGTAGCAAGGGTATGTTGGCACCCTCTTGACTTTTGGAATTTCACAGTTGCAGAGTAAGCTGGCCAGGCATTTGAGTTGTGCTTGCTCCAGTTATCAGCAACAGGAAAGAAACAGCTGTTCCAGAAGAGTTTCCTGTGAAGCCTGTGCTCAGAGAGTTGGTACAGTATCATAACAGGAGGAAATACAGAGAAGAGAGAGAAAAGAAAGAGCTTTATAAAAAAAGAATCTTCAAATTAAAGTTGGTTTGGACTTGGCTTTGCAGAATTTTATGCTGCAGTTTTACTTTTTCTCAGATTTGTGATCTCTTTTTAACTTACTTTTGTGGCAGTAAAACTTCTTTTTTCTTTTTCTTCTTTTTTTAAAAATGTTTCTCTCATGTGAATAATCACCAACTCACCCCCCTTCCCCCTGAAAATAACGTGTATCGAGATTTCTTCTTAATCTGGACTGCTTCTGAAAAATGTTTTATGTTCTAGTTGGATATGGAATGTGCCCTTTTGGATGGGGAACAGAAATCTGAAACAACAGAGCTGCTGAAAGAGAAGGAAATACTGGATCATCTAAACAGAAAAATAGCTGAGCTGGAGAGAAATGTTATTGGTGAAAAGACAAAGGTAACTGAGCTATCCTAGCTAGCTGTGTGCTCTGTTCCCCTTGATATTCAAAATGTATTTATATGATTAACTTATTGATGGAGGTTACTTTATGAAGTACTGTCTATAAGTAAATTTACTTCATAAATGGGGAGAAAAAAAATAGTTGTCTCACCATTGTTTCCCTGTAACAATCTTGTTTCTCAAGGTATGCTTGACAAGCTAAATATACTATGCTTAAGTAAAAAGGCCTGACCTACTATCAAAATATTTTTGATTAATAAAAAAATCCATATAGGACTTAGACTTGGGTTATTTGCTGTTTAAAAGAGCAGTATTAATTGTCCTGTTCTACTGCTTTCCATTGTAGGTTGTATATTTTGAATTTAAAAAAAAATCCTTTACCATTAAAGGAATAGAATGAAAGAAGTTGCAGTTTCAGATGTCTTTATCTTTTAGTATATAGAATGATATATAAGACATCTGTCAATTACCTAATTTTAAAGCAGTTAGGTTGTTTTACTTTGTTTGCTGACTGACTGACAATTTTAGTACTGTAGAACATTCTGTTGTTAAGTCCAAGGAATTAAGTAGTTCTCCTATACAGTTGGATACTTAATTTCTCTCAAGTACACAGCAAATATTTATGAACTTCTATTTGCAAAATAGGATAGCACCATAATAAGATTTTAGGTACAGAAGTAGAAAGGGCCTTCAAGTTGAAGCTGTCCCCCTCAAACCAGGCAGTGCTGGTTCTCTCCAGCAGGCGCTCAGCTGGCCTCTCCACGAGGGCAGTTCCCTTCTCCATGGGGGATGTTCCACGGCCAATAATGTCTCAAGGTCAGGAATTTTTTCCAGGGCTTTCAGCCAGTAATGCCTCCTTTATAAATTTCATCCTCTGCCTTATAATTTAAACCTGTCACTTGTGGAAGCATTCCAGCTAGTCTCTCCTCCTCTGTTTTTTTAAGCTTTCCAGAAATATCTGGGTCTTCTGCGTTATTTGCTTTTCCTTAGCCAAGTTGCACGTTTTTACAGTTCCCATCTACTTCATGCTTTACCAGCTTGCATTGTTTTATTCTGAGCTTTTTGTCTTCAATTTCTGCCTACTCTCTGGTGAGCCTGAATACTGGTTTGCAGTTGTACTCATCAAGCCTGTGTCAGGGAAGGAGAATGATGCTCCTACCTCTCTGTCCTGTGGAGTGACAGCACATCTCCAGTTTAAGCTTGAACTTTTGTGGACTACCCTGCCTGCACTTTTCCTTATTCTTGTGTAGTGCTCAGTGATCCTTCAGCTTTTGGTGATGTCTGTGGTCATGTTTTAAGTTTTCCATGGAATACTTTTCATACTTGCATTTTAGTATAAAAATGGGTTTAAAGTTGGTAAGAGCAGGTAGGGCCATGCAAGCAGATACTCTCCAAAAGGATGCTGCTAGAAGTTTTGGTTGGTACGTGGTAACAAATAACATATCCAGAAATTCAAGTTTTGTCTTCTATATTTTTTCTTCAGTAGTCTCAAAGTTCAATGAAACTAACAGAATTCGTTGTAAGATCAGTAGGTTGTTTAAATTTGGGTGCAATTGTATGATGGAGTATTAGTGTGTAGCAGTCAGAAAAATAAAATGCCAGGTCTAGTTTTAAGTTTTCAGCTGAACTGAAACATAGAAAGCAGCATAGGAAAAGGACTTCTATTATTTTAAAAGCAAGTTCACTCGAAACGTTTTTTTAGTATGAAGCACACTACTAGTCAGATCAGTTACAGTATTTAAGTTGTCTTTTATTTTGTGTTCCTCTGTTTTTAAACAAACAAACAAATACCCAGCAGTGAGTGCATGCTGCAGCCATGACTTGGTTAATACTGAAGTTATCCATGTAGAAATAAACTCTAAGGAAGCCCACAGGTTTTGTTCTGGAAGGTATCTGAAAGTGTTGCATAAAGTGAAAGTTTAAAAAGGAAATGTGAGACAAGCTTCTGGGAACAGGCAAAATATAAAGTGACAGCTGAAGTGTTCTGGAGAAAGTAGTGTTAGCCAGCCAGCAAAACAGATGGCACTGATCATGTCAACAAATAAAAAGTTCTGGCTGACTTGAAACAAAAGCATTTTTTAAAGCTTGATTTTTGTGTCTGTACGCTTAAGATTGCAGCCCTGCAGATCTAATGCAAGATAGGCAACATCTTGGCTCTGTAGTAACACAGGATCAAACCCTCCAGAAAAGGGGTGCTGAGGTGAAGGTGGTAGGTGGTCCTTTTTGCTGAAATAATTTGAAACTTATAGTCTTGTCAACAGAAGTAAGGCTCAGGTTTTGGCCAGTAGTTCCCACCCTGCTGATGGTACTTTTTGTGTTACCTTTTTTTGACAAGCATCGCAGTGTCCAAATAGTGCTCACAGTTTCTTCTAGTTGCCTGTATATTACTGCTCTAATAATACTGGTGGTCTTGGTTTTGGTGGAACTTCCTGGCAAGAAGCTCTTGAGTCCCATCACTCAGACAGGGGTTACATTTCCTTCAGGGTAAGGGAGCGATATCAGAATACATCTCATGGTGTCACCATGAGGTGAGAGAGTTAACTCACAAAATGATGGCAGGGTATTAGTGCTGTAAATGATGTCACTTGTCTCTGGAGGAACTTGAGTGTCTCCTGGAATTTGCTACTGATCTCAGCACCTGTTTGACAGGAAACCACTACCTGGTTGTGTTTCATCCCTTACGCATGCACCTGTTTGAAAAACTTGTGAAATTCTTGAAAAGAGAGATCATAAACTAGAACCTAATTATTGGGTCATATTATGTACTTGAAATAGACCATAGGTGGAAGCTCTTGTACTCCTTTCTACCTGGGTCTTGTATATTTTTTTTTACTTCTTTTAATACCCTGTGTGCAGTTGATTTAGGTGAGGGCACAAAGTTTTGCCAACTTTTTTTTTTAATCTAGCCTTTGCGAAGTGAGAGAACTGTCCAGAAAACATACTTGAAGGCAGAAGGCAGGAGAGTTGCGAGTTCAGTTTCAGGCTGTGCCAGTGGTACAGCGTCTCTGTGTCCCAGCACCTTGCTTGTAAATCAGGAACAGGTTTTATGAGAGAGTTTTTGTGTTATAATGATATACTGCATTCTGATCTCATTTGAGTCCAGTGCTCAGCCCTACCTGACCACATGGCAGGACTAATGGTGAGGAAGAACCTGAATCGGTGGGGAAGATCATGCAGCAGAAGCATTTTCCACCACACATATTGTAAGGAACAAAGCAATTAGTGTTGATTTACTTAGGTTTTGGAAATAAGAGCTATGAGCAGTTGCTGTTTTGAAAAGAAGACGACGGAGCCTTTCAGCTCCATTACAGGACTTGGCATAGTTCTGACTGGGTTCCATCTCTGCTAGGTACCGTGCTGACATGACTCAATTGTCCTGGCTTGGATAGCTACTTCCAGAGCTGTTTGGCATGGCCTGTGCTTTCAGCTATCCTGGAAATTGTGCTAGTGTATGGAGGAACGTCTGGCTTTGCCTCTGTGGCCACTCTACTTGAGCACAGCTTAAAATCATCTCATTCCTTCTTTTAAGTATCATGCACTACGTATTTGGTTTCATCCTCAGAAAAAGACTGCTAACTTGATTTTTGAATAATAGCATCTGTGCTATTAATATTAAGTCCCAGTTATGCAGGGACAGTCTAGTAACACAATTTGACAGATATTGCTTGGAAGTCTCCAGGAAAGAGCTTTACTACAGATATTAGAATCATAGAATTGTCAGAGTTGGAAGGGACCAGATGTCATGCTTTACTGGGCTATAGTCCTTTTCTCTGGAAACAGGATGTTAAGGTTTCAGCTAGACTACAGTTAATGTGACTCCAGAGTCAGTGGTGGGGCTGGGAAGCAGTTGTCTGCAGAGAAATGTTTAACAAGTACAAACTCATGCAGTTAAATAAGGATGAGCAGCTGGAGCACATGGCTTCTGGTCACAGTTCTGCAGCTGGCTGCTCCTGAGCAAACAGTTTGAGGAGTCGGCCACTGGCCTGCCTCGCCTCCATCTTGCAACTTAGTTTGCAAAGTTATGAATCTTTTCCTTTTTAAAAAAACTTGCCTTGATCTATTTATAGAAGAGACTATATGAAAAAAATCTGATTTTTTCATGTTTACCAAATTACTTTTTATAAATTAAATGGACTTTACCAATACACAGCCAGAGATGTCAGCAAACTGAACTCCACAGCTGCAAAATGTATAATGCCTCTCATTGCTGAAAGTGATATTTCCTGTTAAGACTTCATGTTTTGAAGGGAGCCAGTTTGGTGGGATGTTACCACTTCCTGTGCTAGAAATAGACTAGATGAGTATCATTTTCCATCTCAAAGGAATACATTTCTAATTTCTTGAGGGAAGTAACAGTATCTCTGGCAGGAGTCTCAGGGAGCTTAATACTTGCTGATGGTGTCTTGTCACACTTGAGATTTGCCTTGCTCATTATTGAGTGAACATGCTTGTTGCGGCACATAGACATTTAGAGAGCTATTAATAGCTTCAGAGGCACAATAATGCAGCTAAGGTCAGAGAAGTCCTTGCTGCTTCAGGTTACTAGATGGGCAGAAAAGCAAAGTGAGAAACAATGTGGCAGACTGTAGGTTGAATGTTAAATGGACGGCAAGATTTGTGAGGAGGGGAACTTCCAGTTTAGTCAAAGATTTCCTTCCATGTTGGAAGTAAGGATGATCCAGCAAATGGGATTCCTTGGGGACAGAGGTCTGGAGGTGACCTCTCAAGATTTACATGCTCCTCCTTCATTGTGCAACTTGCATATGCTACATCCTCCATATTTCTGAGCCCTGCTGCTATTCTTCTAAGACACAAGTTAGTACTCTAAGTCCAAGTAACTGCATATGCTGAGCTCAGTTGCTGATTTTTACAAGCTTAAAAAAATATAAACAGTCTTTTGTGTTCAGCATTTTCATCATCTGCTTGTATGCGCTGAGAGGCTGCACATGTAAATGAAAATAACGGAGCTGGAAATTTGTTTGCTATTGGGCTTGAATGAGACTGCTTCCTGCTGTTGCTTTCAAGTACTGGGAAAATGAAATCCCAGCACCTGATCCCACTCAAGGTTTAGAGATAAAACCATAAAGAAAGCAGAGAGCTAGTGCATATTTGTTACTGTGCCTCTGGCACACGTAGGGGTTTGGGAACCTTGTCAGGAACAATAAAAAGAAGGGTTTGAAGGAAGACGATCCCACAGTTTGAGATGGCAAGTACTGTATACTAAAAGAAGTTCCTGCTCTATGGCAGGTGCTGTAAGGGTGCCAGAGAGTGCCTGATTGTATAACACCTGCTGAGCCATGCGTTTGATTTAAAATTAAATAATAGTTGGGACCAGAAAGAGGACAAATGAGTGGATGCTGTGACAAAATTCAACTTTTCTTGGAGCATCTAAAAGAAGCTTAAATTTTGGGACTAATAATTTTAACTTTTTATTATTAAGGAGAGTTAGAAACCATCTGACATGAAATGAGTGACTACAGAACAAGGCAGTAGGAAAAGAGATCTATACCAGTGTGACTCTACAAGGTAGCAGAGAGCTGGGCTTCAGGAACTTGGTTATTTATGCTTACCATATCAGGCATATTGTTTTATTCAGTTATTAATTGCTCAGTTGGAGAACATGCATCTGCTCTGTTGGACAGTGTAGATGAAAATAAAAGCATTGAAAAAAATCCTGCACTCTGATTTATTGGTTCCCAAACTTCGGTCCATAGATAATTAATAGTCTACAAGGTGGATTTGAGTGATATACAGCTAGTCTTTGGTGCAGTGCTGCCCAGTAAATCATCTAGTATTTTATTACAAAGTTTTAAAGGTTAAAGACTTTTGAGGATGGGAAGCAGTGTGCTGAGTACTGCTACTTGAGTGGAACCAGAAAAAAGCTGAACTAGTTGGAGGAGGGCAGGGAGATAAAACAGTCCCCTTTGATCCCTGAGAATGCAGTTCCTGTATCCTGAAGCAAATTGGCTAAATCACTTGGTGTTTCTGCTGCAGTAGGATTTCCTGGCCCAGAGTTATTTCTATATAAAACTCTGTCTTGTTCTGGTTGTTCACTGCTTGCTAAATGTACTTGTCTGTACAGAGGCAGATAGGCATCTAATTTACTCTGCTGGGAAAATTAATTTTCCCTCACTGCCAGACTACAGTCATTTTCCATCCATTTTGCTTTCTGAAAGCTGCTCTTTTCTCTCTCTCTCCTTCCATCAGTTACCTCACTAACATGGCTATCATTTCCTCATTCTTTTAATTTATTTTTTTTTCATGAGGTGAGACAAGTGTTTGGGCAGTGGGCTCTAACAGTGTCATCCAGGCACAGGCACAAAACAGTGACAAGGGAGAGAATTAATCACTGCACTAAAATGATTATTTTGTTTTGATCATTTTGCATCCCACCATTGTGTTTCAACTAACAAGAGGTTTCTGTCTGTGACCTACGTGCTTCAACTTTTGGTTAAGGCTTTGCCACACGCTGTCATAGTCACTAACAACTGCTTGGGTTTGAAGGTAATTGTGTTTTATTTTCTGGTTCATGCTTCAGGAAAAATTAAAACTTGATGCTGAGAGGGAAAAACTAGAGAGGCTTCAGGAGCTTTACTCCGAGCAGAAGACGCAGCTTGATAATTGCCCTGAGTCCATGAGGGAACAATTACAGCAGCAGCTGAAGAGGGTCAGTAGCAAGTTTCAAGATTGCACTAACTTTATTTATTTATTTTAATTTTTGAGAGTTAAGTATAACATATTCTGTTTCAAGTATCCAGTATCTGAACGTATTTGCAACTTGTAATTATTAATAGTCATGAGGGTTATGGGTTTTCTTGTGGAATGCTTGTAGTGGATAATGTGCACAGCAGCAGATGAGTGCAAATGGGCAGATTAAAAGTCATTTTGTGTTCAATGTCTTAAAAGCTTCGGGCTACTTTTCTGTAATTAAGACCTTAGGCCTGCTGAGTGGTGTGAAAGCTGTTGTAATGTTTAGATGGATGGTGGAGCATTGGCTCTTTACCTATGTGAGGGAAGAGAGGGATTGAGCTTTAGTCAGTAGAATCAGCCATTTTAGTAGTACTTTCCTGCCTCTATTGTTTTATCCTGTTGTGTACTCCTCCTTTGCAATACTGTAAATGACAAATGTCTCAGCAAAGCCTTGGACAACTTCTTTTTTCACTATATAACTTAGCTGTTAGCCTATACTGTGCTTTAAAGAAATAATTCTGAAGATCGTACCACTTATTAAAATAGCTGTATTTTTAAGAGTTGCACATTGGTATAATAACACTTAAGACAATTAAGGATTTTTGTAAGTTACCTTTAAAAAATAAGGCAGTATTATTTATCATCTCATACATAGTAAAAGGAAAAGAAGCCCTTTTTGTTCCGTCACAAAGTTGAAGGTATTAATTCATGAGGAGTTGTAGTCTTGTTGCTGTGGGATAGTAGCAAATTCTTTTTCACTAGTGTCCACCAAAAGGCTTCTAGAAATCTAGGTAATTTTTTGTTAATTCTTTCGTTCCTTCCAAGCTAGCTTAATAAGAATTTTGGATTTGAAAGTGGGACAAAACTTTGAAAAGTGGAGGTGCAGTTATTCCTACTGCATATTTTTCCAGGCCATTTGTAATGAAAGTTAGCTGTGGCTGCTGTGGTTAAACAGTAGAAGTTATCACTGCATTTGTGCACAATAGCTCTCAAATGGGTATGAAGCGTGACAGCAACTATGAAATTGCTGTAAGCGTCCTACCCAAAATAGAGGAAATATCTTCCCCCAAAATAAGCCCGATACAGAATTAAATAGCTGAGTCTGCAACAGGTTGTGTTGTGTTACTTTACTGCCAACACAGAAGGGGTGAAGGTGATGAATTCCCTTATTGCTTCATTTCTGGGACTTCACTAACTTGGTAATTTGTGCCCAGGGGAATGTGCAGCCAATTTCACTTTAGCAGTTGGCTGCAAGGTGGGTCTGGAGTTTGGGTTGGGGTTGGCAGTGGCATACTGTACACTTCTCAGTGTCTGAAGTGAATGAATATATTCATACCCTGTTGACATTTCATCAGAGACAGGCTATTGGTTGTCTCCTCTGAATTCCATTTTTCTACCTCAGTAGCAATTATTGTGGTTTGAAACAGGTCTTATTGACTTTCATGGTCCAGGCAAAGCCCTTCTGTATGTTTTGAAGATGGCTGATGGGTTTGAATGAAGGATTTCTGTGCTATAGGTAACTGCTTTCTTGTAATTTTTAGCTAAGCCTTTGCCTTTGATCCCTTCACTATCTCTTACAAGTGAAAGACACCTCTTTGGAGAATAATGGGAAGTTGTTACTTCATACAGTAACATGGATTCTTCAGTTTATGCATCCCGTGTCGTTCCCTGGCACATTGGAAACTGGTTTCGAATGTCTTTATAGAGACCTATCTGCTTATTGTAGTCACTAACCTTTGCCTTAGGTCAAAATAAGAAAAGGAGTAAGTTTGCATTTCTCTAAACTGAGAAATTGCTTGGAAGATGTAGATTTTCTTATGTTACAAGTTATGTACAACATGCCTATTTTAGACAGCCTTAGCGTATAAAAATGCTGTGATTATTAAAAACACCCTTTTCTTCAGAATTCTGGAACTTGTAAGTAGGAATTTGTGTTATGAATACACAAGTGATGCCTGAGAAAGATTTAGCACTCTGTTCTTCTGCTGAAAAGTACCCTAAATTTTATCTTATCATCCCTAAGCAAAAGGCAGTTGTGTTCCTATTTCTTGGCTCTTTTCTGCAGCATTCAACCTCCTTTTTTCTGACAAAACCTGGCATTGGTCTAGAGGAATGCAGAAAAGTAGGCTGATAGCTTTTCTGAAGTAATACATCTACAGGCCAGGGTGGAAGACTAAAGTCCTTAATAGTGTGTTTGCACAGGGAGCAATTGTCAGGTTTTATTTGGTGGTCTGTGATCAGCCTCTGACTGAGCAACTTGCATGGTTGGACATCACTGCAGAGGTGACGGAAGTGTGCTGATGGCACACAGATTGACATATCTTTTTTCTGATCTGTCTGTGTGTTTGTTAATAAAAATAGTGCTGGTATTTGAGTAAGACCTGACGAAGTTCTACCTGTAGTTCAGATTTCTTCATATAAGTGATATTTCTTCATATTCCCATAATTAGTTAATTCGGTGTGTTAATTTTCTGGTGTAAGTGGAATGATACTTTCTGTCCTGTTTGGTCAGTAAGCAGATGCCCTCCCAGTTTGGTATGTGACAACCTCACCAAATGGTTTCAGGCTTTGGTGGTGTAAGAGCTAGGTTGCAGCAGAGTGATCTGCCCAGCTAGGGTGTGCTCGGTGCTCAGGAGGCTCCAGCTTGCTCTGGATGCTGCAAAACAGCTCCCTCACCATGCAGGTGTTTCATCTTTCTCAGCAACAGGAGGTGGACAGTAGGAGCAACAGAGAAAGAAGCATCAAAATGATTAGCCCTGTTTGCTCTCTTGAGGGGACTGTAGGTTATTAAAGCATTAAGCCTTTATTTGAACATATTGTATGAGATATGTAAATACCATTTTAGACTGATTTTTGTGTGTATTTGTAAGTATATCTACTCTAGTGTCAGTGAAAGTAGGATAACTTTTTTTTTTTTTCTTGGCTAAAGGATGCTGATCTTTTGGACATAGAAAGCAAACACTTTGAAGATTTGGAATTTCAGCAGCTTGAACATGAAAGCAGGTTAGATGAAGAGAAAGAAAATCTGACACAACAGCTCCTGCGTGAAGTAGCTGAATATCAACGCAGCATTGTCAGCAGAAAGGTAAAAGCATCAGTGCTCAATTTATTTGTTCTTTGTTATTGAGGGAAAAGGAGTTGAAATGGATCTATAAGAAACAATGCAGAAGATACCTCTTTGAAAATGCTTTTGAAGCAGAGCAAAGATGATGGCCCAGTAACATCCCACACAAATCAAATCAGGCAGTTCTCAAAAGGAAATAAATCAATAAAATTCCATGCCATGTTTTCATATTTGCATTTGAAAATTAACCCTTTTATTTGCACAAAAAATACCAGAGTGTTGCATTTTCTCCTTTAAGAAAAGAGGTTAATACAGTCTGGACAGAACTATGCTCATGATTCATGTTGATGTTAAATGATTTTGTTAAAATAATGATAGAACACCAAATTAAGGAAATACCTTATTTTTTAAAATCAGTTGTAAAGCTCCTATCTCACCAATTAATGCCAGTTTTCCAGAGATCAGAAACTGCATCTCTAAACCAGTTCTGTTAAGTATATGGATGCTAGTCACCATATTATCAAAGAATATGTGTATTGTTCTTTTGTCTCTTGAATAAATTGTCTCTTTACTGTCTAAAACTTATTTCATTATCTCTCTCAGAGCAGTGAGCTGTCTTGTAAAAACTTATTTTCCTACTGTTTTACTCATTTGAATGAGTAAAGTCTGATGAATAGGATCCTTGCTGCAGGTTGTCTTCTGCTTTGAAAATAAAACATGAAAACTGTGGTTATTTTCTTCTTATATTAGGAGAAGATTTCTGCTCTCAAAAAACAAGCCAATCATATTGTCCAACAAGCACAACGAGAACAGGATCATTTTGTAAAAGAGAAAAACAACTTAATAATGATGCTGCAAAGGGTAAGTATTTATTGTCTTTCAGATATTTTTAGTGTGTAGTAAAAGAGCATTTCACAGAATAAAAATGTAAAGCACAAGAAAAGGATCAATTCTGCAGAAGCTAGCAATTATGTAATAATAATTATGTAATATCCATTAACCCTTGACAAAACCAAAAACAAAAAAGAAGAAATCTTCTGTAATTAAGCACCAGATTTCCTAAGATAATAATTTGATAATCAAGAGGGTTTTAGAGGTGCTCCCCTTCCAGAAGACTCAGCCAGAGTGCTGAAACTAGAAGCCTGTGCTCTATGTGTGGCTGCTCAAATTATGCACAGGGTGCTCAGATTTTTGGCTTATAATAGCCTTTATTAGGCTACTAGGTGAGCTACTTAACATCACCAAACACCTGGTTAAAAAGAAGCTGGCATGAACGCTTTCATCCACTTTACATTTTACTTTAATTATGAGGGCAATCCTGTTTAGTTCATTAAGCAGAATCATTATTTTTAAAATGCTGAAGGAAGACCTATTTGGTTTGGCTGTGGTTATTCAATAAAATCTTTCACTAGCTTTTAATTCTGTACCTCTGGATTTTGTTCAGTTCTGTTATACATGGGTGTAGTTGAAGCTCTGCTCTCCAGTTTCTAACCTTCTATCATGTGTTTCTCTACATGGTTAAGAAAATGGCTAGCCTTTATTTTCACTACATGGCTGTTGGTATTTAACATAAAATGTCTGGTTTTAACAGGAAAAAGAGAATCTCTGTAATCTGGAAAAGAAGTATTCCACGCTTTCTGGAGGAAAGGGATTTCCTGTTAGTCCCAATAGTCTAAAAGAGGTAAAGAGATTCACAGCTTTTGACTTTACTATAAGTAGTTTTAATAACACTTCATACAAAAGCACAGTTCGTGCAAATTTTTTTGAGATGTGATGAAATTACTTTGTAAAGCTATTCATAAGTCCAAATGCATGGGTGAGCAAAAATAGCTTCTCTTGACATTTTCCCAGATGTAACTGGTATCTCTTGGTCTGGAAAAATGATGGGGTTTGTGTGTGTGTGTAATTTTCTCAAAATAGACAATTAAACCTCATTGAAGTGAAGAAGAATGAGGTCCAGGTATAACTCTTTTTGAGTACGAATACAGTTCAGTCTTTTTTGCACTGTAGATTTTATCATTACCTCCTTCCCTTTAGTCTAAGGCTCTGTAGTAAAGTATGCTGACTGTACTTTTCGATGTGTTCAACTGAAGGCTTCAAGCTATTGTGGTTGTAAGATACCTGTTGAGCTATTTAACTGTTTCAAGTAGTTAATGGTGTCAAATATTTTTTGCTGGCAAAAACTAAGTTAGTTTGGTAATGCACAATGAAACCCAGAGCTTACCTGCAGCTGTCAAAGACTTCATAGCTTTGAGGGTACCACTTTAAGTCTCAAGGTCATGAGGAAGGTCAGTGTAAGGTAAGCCACAGCCTACTACAAAGATTCTGTCAACATGTATGATATTGGCATTAACTTCTTGTATTTATCTTCTTGACTTGACTTGCTGAATCTGGAAGTTGTAGATAAAAACGAAGGTATAAATGGAGAAGCAGAAAATCTAGCATTTAAGATATGCCGCCAGGTATCCATGGATGCTTCATTAACTTCTGCTTAAAAGGTCTGACTGGACTTGCTAGATCTGCTTGTATTGAAGCCTTAACAAGGTCTGCCACATCTAATGATGTAGGTGTCATTGTGGGAAGTTGGGCTCTTGAAGTCTAAAGCAATCATGTCCTTTCAGTATCTGGGAAATGTGATCTTGCCTACATGGCCTCCAAGTTCCTGGTGAACCTAGGTGGCATCCAGCATTTGCAATTGGGGGTTGATCATACTTCTTGCTGCAAGATGTGTTGCTGCTGTTTAGACTTCCAGTGTCCTAGGTTGTGTTCTGACCTGGACGTCTGACCTCCCACCAGGACATCTGGCAAGTCTAAGCTTCATTTTTTTTCATTTTGAGATGCGTCTCTTCATTCACTCTTCGTTCAGTGAATGGTTGCTATCTCTGGTTATCTTTGTATCTACATAGAGGTTTGTTTAATCACATACATTTCAAATTGCAACTACATTAAGTGAGCCTGACATGCCTTTTATTGAAATGGAGTATTCAGCAGTGTCATTCTGTTCACTGCAGTGAAGTCAGTTAGGATAGACTCCAAAGCCAGTGAAAGAAGGAACAGCAAGTGTTAGCTGCTCCATGCTCAGTGTCCCCATAGGTGCTCTCCTGTAAAAGAGATGGCTTTCTTTGCCAGATGTTACGTTTGCCTCAGTCCAGTTTAGCTTCTGTCTGACTCTTCTGGCACCTTTAAAAATCAGGCATCAAATGGTACACAGGCTCTGCCTGCAGAGAGAAGCTATGAAGCTTATGGCCTGCATGCACAGCGGTAGAGTAAAACACCCTCACACTGGGGCTCACACTAACAGCATCTTACATGAGCGTCCTGGTAACACCTAGAAGTTAGAAGTGACTTCCAAACAATGCAGATGGAAGGTATTGTGTCAGTGTAATATATGGAGTAGCAATGGCTTGTCCTTATGTAAGTTCTTCCCAGTTCTGTTAGTCATTTGATTTACTGAAACTAGCTTAATAGTTAAACAAGAAACAAATCAGGGTAAGTTGTTTTATTTAAACAGGGACCAAAAAAAAGAAGGGTGAATAAGATTCATTGTTCCTTTTCATCCCAATCTCCTTTCCTGAGAAAGAGCTACCTAATTTCTAAACTGTATTTACATTTTAGTAAAGTGGTTTTGTTACTTAATGTACATTTACTTTTTTGATTACACGAATGATTTTGGAATCAAATGAAGAACAATTCTCAGAATCCAAGTATGCAACGTTTGAAAAGCTTGATGATAATTTTATTCTTTATGATGAAGTATTTCAATGATAACAAATATTTGGCTGTATCACTCTAAACTAACTCTCATCATACTGGATTTATTAATACTCTTGCATGTCTTTTGGCTTTTGCTCTTTTTAACTTCTGAATTCCTCCTTTTAGGGCTATATCAGTGTAAGTGAAATTAGTGAGCTGTATGGCAATTCCACGAATATATCCCCTTCCACTCAGCCCCCCACAGATGCTGAAGCAGTTGCCACTGAGCCTTCCACGGCTGTGCTGACGAGCCAGCCACAAAATAAAGAGGTTTGTTGGAGAGACATTTCCCTTTGTTTGCGTTGTTCTTTCATGGCTTTTTCTTATCTTTCTTTTCTCCTTTCCCTTTCCTTTCTTTTCCCTTCTCTCCCCTCCCTCCATCTCTCCCCNAGAAGGGACTACCCCAGTTGTAAAGTGTTTTTGGTGGTGATGACCATGGGACTTACAAGACCGAAACCCCCAAGTTACCCAAGCAGCAATAAGTGACAATCTTTGCCTGTCAAATACTGCAATGTAATGCACCTTTGGTAAAGGGTTACTTGATCAGTGGTGCTTAGGTGTTCATTTTGTGTGCTTTGTAACTCTTTTTTCCTATGAGGTGGTAGAATATTGAATATCTGTGGGAAATGGGCAGCTTCTGCTTACCTTAGGTGTTCCATGGAGTCTGTCCAATATGCCTTCTAGCTTACTCTGTCTTTTCTTCTTTCTTTGTGATGTTTTTGCCTTTGTAATGACCATAGCAATTTTTTAGTTAGTCCCCTTTTAGAGGAATGGAATAACCTTCTGAATGTAAAGCCAACCTTTGTGTTGCAGTAATGCAGCAACTGGTTTAGAATTTGGTATTTCTGTGCTGCTTCTAGTAGCTCAGAGTGCCTTGAAAGTTGCGATACGAGGCATCTCCTTTCCTGCTAAATGCTACAACAAACACAGTGCTAAAACTGCAGCTTGCGTGTGCAGTATCTTTTGAGCAATTCCAAAAAGAAAACTCTGTGTATAATTTCTCTTTTTTCTATAAAGCTAAGATCACCTGTCTGTTCTGGATTTGTGTTTCCTCACTCTCTTTCTCCTCGCTCTATTGCTCAACTTCCATCAGTCCATTGGCCTGAGGTCATGGCTACTCATGTAGATCCTATTCCTTTATCTGATACACCTCCACCTCTGCCAGCTAAGAAACACCGCAGGCAACAACAGGTAACAGATTAAAAGCTGATAACTTGGGATTATTTTGTGTGGTTTTGTTATGGTAACCATGAAGTTGATTTATGTGTGAAGTTTTTAGAGTGATACGATCAATCATAAGTTGATTGTGAAGTGTTGCACTGCTCATTTAAAAATCAACACAATGCATTATATAATGTTACAGAACAAAAATTCTCCTTATGTAAACAATCCAGAGGCAAATACTAATATTTAGGAGCCATTGTAACTGTCAGAAGTCTTGCAGCAATGAAGTACAGGTAGCTACATTGGAAATACTACATTAATTTTTCATATAGATACGAACAACACCTCTCAAAGGCTGTATTGGTTTTAAGCCACCATTTCATTAGAATAACTTGTAAATAAATGTTTTTCTTTGTAATTGATTCCACTTGTAGACTAGACTTGAGTCTTTTAAAAAAAACAGGTACAGGAACACGTACACAAAATGTGCACATGAATTCAATGCATTTTCTTAATCAACATGATTTTAATGTTAAAAAATCCTAGAAAGAGCTGCGAAGCAGGAGATACTCGATATTTCAGATTTTGTTCTTTCCAGTGAAATTCCCAGACTATCACCTTCAGTATATTTTATAAAGTGTAACTGAGCAAGTAGTTCAGTTCATTTTGTCAAAACTGTAACAAATTACGTTTGAAGCATTTCAGAAATCTGGAAGAACGAAAGAAGCAGCACAGGGAATGCATGTACATGAGTGATACTTTACCTCGCAAGAAAACGACTCCCTCTGTATCACTGCACTTCAATAGCGCTACGCTTGGACGAAGCATTGCCTCTAAAGTAGGTAGTTGCATGCTATTAGTAGCCTTCCAATGTCTGTATAAAAATCTAGAGGTCAGGATGGGTAAGCTTCGTCATTCCCCAAATTCACACTCAAAGTTGACTTCGAAAAGAACTTCAGTTTTATTAACATATGGGAATATAAATAAAGCCTTCTGTACTTCCAGCCTTTATTCTGACCTCTGGAAATGCCATGCTGTAGTACATTATTCATAAGGGCATGATTACTGTCTCAAGGATTGTATTTTCAGGCTAGTTTAAATTGAAATTGAAAATACTCTTTATTTGTGATGTGGTATATAACAAGCAGCAGGAAGGTGGAGATACTATGTTGAAAGTGTTTTGGCCTAACGGAGACTGTGCACAACTGAAACATCCATGGCTGATTGATATGAAATGACATTGATAGACATGACAAAGCAAGTTATTTTACCATTAGTTGCTGATACACAAAAAGTCTTGAACTGTAGTTTTAAGGACACGTTTACAAAATTTCCTGCAGGGACATTTACCATTAGGACAGAGCAACAGCTGTGGCAGTGTCCTTCCTCACTGCCTGGCCACCATGACCAAAGAATCAGAGTCGAGAAGGATGCACAAAGGTAAGACCTTTTTATTTGATTCATTTCTGCTTAAAGTCAATGTTCAGTTTTTCAAGAAATAAGCCTGAAACTGGTGTTGCTGTAATCAACAGGGCTGTAAAATAAGAGTTTACTTCTTGGTGAAAAAAGCAAACTCCAAATGTAATTTTCAGGTATAGGTAAAATAAGGTAACATTATGACATAGATGCACCTGTGGTTTTGAAGTACGTGGTCACCAAATAAAATACAGTAAACAAGAAAAGTATGTTGAAAAATACACAAAGGGTTAACTGAGTAATCTGTGTGAGTGATTTTGAGGCAATGTATCATCACATGCTGCTCTTTTTTCCCCCCTTTTTAAAAATAATTCTTTTCATGATTTGATCTTAAAAGTTGTTTTTCACAGGCATACATTTTTGTCTGGAGAAATTCTCCAGACAGAGATACCTGCAAGAATCTGTAACTGCAGTATTAAAGTGGCCTTAAATTTTGGGCTACAATATAGGAAAGGAGAGAGGTAGCGTGTCCTGGACAGATAGCTGCATTTTTATAACAAGGACATGGCAATCTTGGATTCAGAAGAAAACATCTTTGAAACATGATTCTGTGTCTGTTGTTTGTTGATTTGAGTCAGTATACTTAATTTCTGTTTTAATGAGATGCATTATTTGAAAGTGTCTCATCTTCAGATGAAGTTGCTTCTCAGTGCCATCTGTCAGTTTATGTTCTTTCTGGCATCTGCATCACTGTCTTCAATGTTGGTGCAAGAAGTCCTGATGTAGAATTGCACTGACTTAAGCCTGAGCTGGGATAGGATCCATTCTGTTGTTATAGGACTTGTCAGAGCTAGCAGCTGTTAAAGGTCACTGAGCATATGCCATATGCACCAAGATGACTCAATAGAGAGATGGAACAAGCTTGCTGAGTAAGGATCATGACTTACAACACTCACTTTATAGAGCTGATCCAGTTGTGATTTTGGGTTTCAGCTTTAGTTATGCAGCAGGCCTTCCACCAACCTAGTGTATTGTGGATAACTTCTCTTGAGTTATTTCAGATGAAATACAAAAGGAGCTTCATGCTCCGCTTGGAAACCTTCTTTGATGTAATGTGTGTGCAAGGATAGAATAGCTTGCAAGTATGTTAAGGCTTATCATTGGGCAGAAAACACTTTGCTTCAGTTTGAAAATCAGTAAGGATGTTTTGGCTAAACTTTGATGACAACAGATTCATTGTTTAAAATTGGAAATACTTCTCTGAAATGGTTGCAAAAGAGCATTAGTGTGCAATCTAAAACACAGTTAGAGTGTTACCAAACCCAATACAGGCAAAGAGAAAGAGTTTTAAAAAGAAATCAATCCATTTTAATGTTTTTCACTATGCAATTCAGACAATTCTTAGAGTAGGGTCAGGTTTCTTGTCCTAAGAGTGAGTGAGAAAGAAGCTTCACAAACCAAAACTGAATTGTGGCCTGGCAAAGAAGAGAGGCAGGGAAGAATGAGAGAGATGTACTTGTCAAGGCATTTGGCACAGTACTTGTCATATGCCATGAGGAATCATGTAGGCTATTCTGCCTGCCATATTGATTGACCATTGTTTTTTGAAAGATCCAACAGTTTGAATGGAAATACTAAATTATGAGGAGAGCCTTAATTTGTACTGGGAAAGAGAATAGTTCTAGATGTCATTTTCTGGAACATCAGCTTTAACAAAGGGAAGAAATGCTGCTGAGAGGTGCTTTACTTGAATGGTCACAGAGAATGCAAAATAAGAGACAGAGTCAAAACGTGAAGAATATAGGAATGGGAGGGTTGTTTGTGGCTTGGCTGCTTCTCTTAGTGAAGGGCGTATCCCATTGTGTTCAACATGGAGCTCTCTGAATGTATTGCTGTTGGAGGAGCTTGAAGAGTTTAGCTGCTTTCTCTTATGCTTAAGCGCTGTGTTTCTAGGTTGGTGAAATCTCCTATATATTGGTAGCACACCATACAAGTTTTTTGCAGGGCTTTTGCTGCACTGCAGTGCAAGGGCAGAGATGTCCAATTGACTGCAGGATGGACTCCAGAACAGAAAAGGAAATGGTTAGCTGGGAGTTAAGATGTAGGACCAGACGCAGCAATGGGAACAAAACAGTCAGGACAGAGAAGTTAGGTACCAGCAATATGACTCTTTGTAATCTTTCTAAGCTCTACAGAAAAACAGTATAGACAGTAGAGTATATATGTAAAAAAAATTACAAGATTCTCAAAGCAGTTTTTTTGTTTCTTTGGGTTTTTTTGTGTCTGTGTGTTTTGGTTTTGTTTTTTATTTGTGTGTTTTGTTTTGTTTTTTCTCTTACGGAACACAGGGAAAGCCAGAAAAGGTATGAAAACATCCCTTTACCTGGCTGTATCTATCATTGTCATGTTTTGGCAAAAGTACTGATTGCTTCAGCACTGTCAAGTAGTTTCCAAAATCTTGGAAAACTTGTTAAGGAAAGATAGCATTTCCTTTTTTCCTGATGTTAAATAGCCTGTCACAAAGCTTCTGATTAATGCTAGTATCTGAGAAGCTGCAGCTTTGTGCAGGCTTAGTTTTTTGCTTCTTTGCTCATAGCCACGCAACTAGAGCAGAAAGTTTAGACATCTTTGCAGATCTGTGGGTGACAATGACAAGGTAGACAGACATGGACTTCCTACTTTATACTTCTATACAAATAATGTATCTTGACATGTTAATGCCAGTCTTTTTTTTTTTTTTTCTTTTTTTAGAAAAAGGGGAAAAAGAGATAAGAGAATGTACTGTGATCTTTTTTTAAGAAATAACTGGGAGATTTTAACATACTTGACAGTGCCACTTTCAGTAACAGCTTTCACCTATAGTTCTGACCTCACCATAATTCTGTGGTGGTATATCTGGGTTTTGCAATTCTGCAATAACTCCTTTGGAATATATCCAATTTTTAATGATATGGCTTTATGGATATTTGCAATATTTTGCTTAATGATATGGCTGTTAACTGTTAAGTTTACTGTTTTACTACTGAGAATACAAACCAATGCGACAAGAAACATTTTGGGTCTTGTATCACCTTAGACTTGGCTGATGCAAGTCTTAGCTTGTGGAAAACTTTTAGTGAAGTGCTGGATCTTGCAAGGAGTCTAATATCTTTTAAGGACATGTTCTGTGAATAATCATCTGAGCAGTTAAAAATTCCTTAAGCAATGGATTGTGCCTGTGTGATGTGTAAGTGTGGCTGTAACAGAGGCAAATCAGTTGTGAGGCTTCTCGGTGTCAGTGCAGCTGCATGTTGCTTGTGACATGAGAAGAAAATGAGAACATCACATTACCTTTTGTTTCTGTGAATGCATCTCATTTTGCAACCTAACAACTGTGTATTTCTTGCAGTGTTTAGTTAACATTTGCATGATTACATAGATTTAATTGATAAATGTTCTACTTAAAAGTGGGTTCTTTATTCTCATGGAAAGTTGACTTTCTTTTAGGAGAGTGCTTGTAAAACTGCTGTTTATCTATGCCTTTTAGATGAGTTTTCAGTGAACTATAAAATAAAGAATTGAGATTTCTGAGTAGGCAAGGTTTTGCTAAAGGCTCAATAGAAAAACATGCATTTGAATAAAGTTCTTTCAGTAATTTTTTTCTTTCTTTCTTTTCATAATAAATAATTGCTAACCATTTCACAGCAGCAATTAGTCATTTCAAAGGTTCGAGTATGAAAGGTAATTGCTTATCTGCAATAACATCTGCATTTGCCATAATGGGGAAAAATCCCAATTGCACATGTGAATCAGTAACATCCATGTTGTGTGATGCTATTATCTATGACTTTTGAGGTGTATTTGTGTCTCTTTTGTCTCTCTTACTAATGAGTGTAATTGAACTTCTATTGAAATTTAGTGTTCTTTCAAATGGCAAGTAAAGTTTTTCTTAGTTTCTTATTAAAGCCCTTCCAAGGTAGGGCTGAAGTTGTTGACTCCCTAAACCAGGACTCTCCCCACACCTGCATGATACAAATACCAGACAGTAACCTTTTATGTGCAGACAGAAAATAAGAATAAGGCAGGAAAATATTCCTACTTTAAGCATGTGTTCCTAACAGAAGTATCTTAATGGTGTCTAGTTAAAATTTTTATCTGGACTTTGCTGCATTTGTATGCTTGTCTGCATTTTTCCTATGTCTGTTTATCTTAAATATGTGGAATGTCAGTGACTGCCTTCCTATTTGAATAGGAGGTTTTCATGTAATCTCATAGTACTTTCCAATCTCCAACTGTGCCATCAGCTCAGACTTTGGGTCAGGAATGTGCAGACAATAGTATAAACTTGACTGAGTATCAGAACTGTGATGAAGCCTCCCTTCTTGCATTGATTGAAGGAAAAGATGAACAGTGCACTTGCATCTGTAATCACATAAATCAAACAAAACTTAAAAGGGCACTGTAAAATAACTCCAGCAGTTAAAATGACAACTGTTATTGTACTCTCCTCTTTATCAGGCAAGCTCAACAACCTCTGTCAGGTTGTATAAATACTCCTGCATTATTTACAAAGAGGAATGGAGACATGAGATAAAAATAATTTTTAATATTTTTTAAAGAAGAGGTAGCCAAACTAAGTTCGTTGTGTTCAAGAAGAATGGCTTTTGAGAAAGGATCATTTTGTGGAAAAATAACAGGGAAAGAACTTAAATGTTGCAAAAGCCTTGTTTTTCTTTACAGTCATTGATCTATAGGGATCTGCTTCAGTCAAGTAGGGTTAACTGTGGTTTCGAAACCCCAGGAAATACCTCTACAGAAGCAACTATGATGATGTGATAATTAGTCTATAGTATTTTAGCAGAAACTAGAAGCCCATATTGAAATTACCAGAAGGCAAAGTTCCCCAGATAAAAAGTAATACACATTCAGTAAAATCAACCAAACAAGTACTCAGGACCATAGAATATTGGGACTTCCTTTTACTCGTCAATTTAATCAGTGTCATTTCTTCTAGGGCCCTGAATTTAACTGCATTTATTTTCAGATTAGGCCTGATTTTCATTTTAAAATTAAAATTAGTTCATTCAAATTAAGATTTCATAATACACATATAAGAATATATATTGAAAAGTCAGCCATACTAATCTACACATATTTGTGTCCATCTTAGATAAAACAGGTATTTAAAGATTTTATTTCAGTTATTATTAACTTATGAAATTAACCATAATATTGTAGTACCTTGGTCACAGTACAATTAAGAATGAGGTGATGTTCAAAATGCTTGTGCTGCTAACATGTTTTGTTTGGGTCACAAAACTTCTGTGTAAAATAAATGTTTCCTCTGTACTCTGTAGGGTATAACCATCAGCGTATCTGTGAAAACCAGAGGCAGAAGTCTCCTGAATTCTACAGCAGAACAGCTTCTGAATCAAATGTGTATTTGAATAGTTTCCATTACCCAGATCGTAGTTACAAGGACCATGCTTTTGATACATTAAGCTTAGACAGTTCTGACAGTATGGAGACAAGCATATCAGCTTGCTCACCAGATAACATTTCCAGGTAAATTATATTTCTTTCTGATGTCTTAATGGTCGTGGGGTTATAATGAAAGAAGAAAATACATACATGTTCATGCTACGGTAATGTTAACTGCTAACTGGTTAAGAAAATAAGATCACTAGACAGGCATAATATTTAGTATTTGTGTATCCCTTCCTAATCAGGTTTAACTGACATCTCACCGTTGATAGATGGAAAATCAAAATATGGGTAGGCTAAGTGTTAATGTTGAAGGCCACAGAGAAGTCAGTATCAGTCCTGTACTGAAATTATGAAGATGTCAATGCTCTTTTCAGAGCAGGTAATACCTGAACTTCCTTCCCTGGTCACTACAGGGAAAGAATTTCCTGTAGTAGGAAATTTCTCAAAGGCATCTGCCAGCAATGAAGTACATTTGTTCTGCAAGTCCAGTGCGTTAACTTACTAGAGCCTCATGCTGAAACACTTGGGACTCTTCCAGCAGTCTTTTTTGCTCTTTCCTCTCCCTCTTCTGGGTCAATAAAAAGAAGAGAGAACATTGAAAGGCTTAGAGCACCCGAATGCTTTTCTCATCCTTAGAGGCTGTCCACTTGAACACTGTTCTCAGATAAAAGGAACATTAATGATCTGTGTTAAAAGAAAAAGTCAAGTCCAGCTAAATCTCAAAATGGTGTGTAACTTTCTTTTGACTGTCTGGTTTTAATGATGGTGCTTTCATTTCTGCTCAGTCCTGCCCCAGCAGTTTCAGAAACGTTAAGTGGGGGCTGATAATTAAGTACAGTGTTGTTACAGGGTTAAGAATCCCTTGTGAACACAAGGACAGCATTTTTGGCTAGCATGTTGTGTTTTATTCAGCATCTGTTTCCTGTAAGAGGGTGTCAGCCCACTTCCTCTTGTAGTCTTCACCACTACAATGTTAAGGGTTTCAGAAAATACCAGTGGCAATCATTCTGCTAGCTGGTTTGGGTTGTTTTGTTTTTATGTTGGTTTGGGTGGTTGGTTTTTTTGTTGTTGTTGTTTGTTGTTTTTGTGGGGTTTTTAAACTAAAAACATTAGGACTTTGATTCTGAGGATTTCTGTTTAAAACAGACACACAGCCTGCAAGTTACTGATAGCTGGAGACAGGCTGGGAATTAACTTTATCATTGCAGTGATCTGTCTCTCTTTGACTTGCTGCTCTTACTGTTTTGGAGGAAGATGGCTTGTGTCTGAGCCACCTCAGAGCAGTCTTGTAAATGGAATCTCCAGGCCAGGGTTGGGGAGCCCTTATGGCTGTTGAATTTCCATGGTGGTGTTTGCCCTTCTGAAGACTGTCACACTTCTGACAATTTCCTTCACCGAGGTTTGCTTTGTAAGAAATTGAAAGATGTTGTAATGGATCCCTTCTCTGGTTTTGTTTGCTTATTTGTTTGATTGTTAGTGTTTATTTTCTTCTGGCATTGGCTGGAAGCTGGAGAAGAGCCAGAGGGAGGGAGAAGGATCTACTGCCACTCTATCTGTGCCCTTCACAGTTGGTCCATGTGCTATTAAGTAGCGTGAATAAATCTACCATCTGACACCCACTTCCCCTTCAGTAGTCAGAGAATGTTTCCAGTGCAATCCCATCAAGTTTCTCTTTGCCCTAAACATTTGAAGCCATTCTATTTCCCTATGTTATGCTTTAGTCTAATGGTATTATTAATGGTAATACAATAATATTTGACATCAACTGTTTTTCTCAGACAGCATAAGGTGAAAGATAGAGAGTGTACCATGGAAATGCCACAGTTGAAGTGACTCTTAAATTGAGATAAAGCAAAGAAATTGTATCGGAGAAAAGAAACAAAAGAAAAAAGGACAGGCAAAGGTGATATCTGTGTTGTGCTGGGCCAGGATCTAGCACTCCTTGTGATTAGCCTTGTTTCTTTGGCTTGCAGGTTACTTTGACTAGTAGGTCTTCCTGACACTACTCTGTCACTGAATGCCTTTATGCATACTTCTTAATCCTCCTTCCTTTTATTGATTGTTTCTTGAGACACAATCTACAGCCAGAAAGACTGGAATATGCAAATGGCTGCTAATGCCAGCTCTCAGGATTGGTATTGTGTTGTGTTAGGACATGGTAACCACCTCCATCCATTCTGTTATCTGGCAGAAGATGACAGATCACAGGGGACAGACAAAATGCATTTTTAGGCACTCGAGTCTGCAGCTTTCACAACTCTCCATGGGGAATCTATACATTGAGAGCATACCATATACTTCACACATCTTTTTTTGTTATTGCCTACTGCACTGAATTGGATCAGAACAGTATCAGCTCCATTCTTAAATTGTCTAATGTTGGACAGTGAAATATGTCTTTAAATATCAAGTATTATTTTAAACAACTCTGGATTTTTTTGTGCAGTGCTAGCACTTCAAATGTTGCAAGAATAGAAGAGATGGAGAGACTTCTGAAACAAGCACATGCTGAAAAGACTAGGCTGCTTGAGACCAGGGTAAGCATAATCTTAGGAGTAAAACTGTGAGTGGGCATGTTAGTTAGATAATACCCTCCTAAATGCACATTGGACTCTAAATGGTTTAAACCTAACAGACACTTAAAAAATTAACTCTCCCATCTTAATTTGGTCTGTTCTCATCCTCACACTACATCTTTGAGACCATATACAACAGCTACTATGGTAATGGGTGAGTTGATGGCAAAATCCCATCAGAAGCTAGGTCAGCATTGCTCCTACATCTGCTAGGATAACTGCTAAAGAAGAATCTTTATTTCTGGAATGGTAATATTTGCAAATCTGTTTCCAATTCTCTGGAAACACTTTTCTGTCCACTTTTCTGGAAACATATATTGCTGTTTACTTAAAAAGGGATTTAGTCCTAGCTTAGAAATTACATTATCAACTATAGTTTCACATAAAATTGAAGTTCTGCATGTGCTGTGGTATTTAGGAACGGGAGATGGAAGCTAAAAGACGAGCTCTGGAAGAAGAGAAGCACCGCAGAGAGCAACTGGAGAAAAGACTGGAAGAAGAAACTAGCCAGAGGCAAAAATTAATTGAAAAGGAAGTCAAAATACGTGAGAAACAAAGAGCACAGGTGAGATATGTCAACATGAAATGGTTAAGTGCAAAGCTTCCCCTTAATATACAGAAGAGACTAAGTATATTTCTACCAATGGTAAACAAAACTGCTTTTCAGTCAAATAGATGGATTTAGAAGTTCTGAGATGTAGCTGCACTGCTGAAAGTATGTCTGGGCTCTTGGAGCCTTAGATAGAAGTCCAAGTAGCCATTTAAAGCCAAATAACAGCACAGATATCTATTAAGCATCTTTTATCTGTAGTATAAATACTAATCGTGTAAGGTTTGCTACTGAGTATGGACAGAACAGAATTTTTTAGCCTGAACAACTTTTGAGTGTGTCAGTTTTATAAACCACTGGTGGGTGGGTGGCTTTTCCCACCTCCACCCCTCCCATCTTTAGATGTATAAAACATCTTGGAATGTGAGTTGTCACTTCCAAATATTTGACTGGGAAAAAAACCCAACATCAACAAAAAACCCGAAACAAACCAACAACAGAACAGATAAAGAAGCTTTTCCAGCTCCACATCTACTGCAGAAACAAAATTGAATTTCTTCTAATGTTACTGGGACCATGCAACATGAGAAACATTATTTAATTAAAACAGTGCTACCTCCTACATCCTGTTAGGATTTAGAGGTATCTTGAGCATTCTTTAGGCTTAGAGGTCTTACCTATTAGGTTTTTTCCACCACATCTAATAAGATCTACAGCAAATATACTAGGCAGTCACTTTATTGTTAGTATATTCTAAGAAGACAATGTCTTAATATATGCATATGAGTGCAAAGGATTCCATATCATATTAAAATACTGGTTTGCTTTTATCTATTCTACCTTTCCTAGATCTTTGTTTCATGAGTTACTATTATATTTTTTATAAACATTCCTACCTAACTTGCCTTTCTAATTGATAACATTAAGTCAGAAGAATAGGACTACCTCAGAGGAACTTTAAGCTGTTTCTGGTTAAATATATCCATTTCTTTGTTTTTATATAAAAGTAATTACCAAATGTTTAATTTTCTGTGTACTTTAGTTGAATGCCTTCTTGTAAGAAATTTTAATGATAACTCAAATAGGGCATAAACAACAATGCAATTTATCTCTTTATCCCAAACTGGAGTGTGCTTATGTATCAGCTACTACTAATTGGCAGACTTCATAGAAAGGCTGAAGACTGAACTGGCAGGAAGGCAAAACATACAGGTCAAAAATAACTATGATTTTTTGGAACATTTTTTTCTTTTCTTTGTATAGCAAGACCAAATTTTTAATTTTTTTTTCAGCACTTCCTGACATTTAGAAATGTAAACCAGGGGAAGAAACTTCACCTTCACACTTGCCAAAGCTGGTGCCAGCTTGCATCATACATGACTGCTTGATTTCAGAAGGGTGCCAAGAGTTCTTGCAGGCAACACAGCTCCCATTGCACCAAGAGATTCTTGAGAATGCAAGGAGGGAAAGTCCCTTCAATTTGTGACTCGCAGTGGGATTTAACAGGCTAACTTTAGGCATGGAGCAGGGTCAGATTAGATTCTCCAGGTTACTGACTTCTCAGGAGTCAGAGGAAAGAGGGAGATGCTCCTTTCACAAGTCATTCAAACCACCTAAATTCCAATTCGGTTTTGAATCGCCCTATGATGTAGCCTCTGTCTACCTTGACTGTAGCAGGAGCATTAGGAGACTTGTCTTGTGTATTTAAAATGAGGGGAAGGGTTGTGCCTAGACCTTTCAGGCACACAAAACAAGCATGTTCCCTCTGCTGGCAGAGGTCCTAAATCACTACCTCCTCCTGCTTGTTCCCTGAACTGATACTCTCTAGGCTGGGTGCAGAGTCTTGAACTGCAATCAAGAATAAGGCACTGTTTCCTGTGCTGCTTTACTGTCTCTTGCAGAGGGGTGCAGTTTAGCTCTACCCTGTGTTGCTGACAGTGAGCTAGTTGCCACATTTAATTTGTTCAGAAGAAAATAATTATGTTTTGTCCAAAGCAATCTCTGTGAAATTAATTAGTGATTTCAGTTTACTTTCATTATTATTTTTCCTGTAATACCACATTCTTATTATTTCATGTTATACTTCCCATGAAAATACTATAGCAGTAAAATATTGAGTGAGATATGAGTAGTGAGTATCTAGCCCAGAGAAATAAAGTACAAATAAAGTCCTTAGAATTCATCTAAAGCAGTAACACACCTTTACATTTAATTAATGTTTTAATTCTAAAACAACCTTTCTATGCTGTGGCGTCTATTACCAGCTGATCAAGTGATGATGTCAAGAAACAGCTATGCTGTAATCTGGCTTTTGTAAAGTTACCCAACACTTTGTAAAGTTACAAGTTTTGAGAGTTTTTCTTTTAAAGAAAAGTAGGGCTGCAGCAAAAGTTCATTATTTTTCTTACATTTATTCTTAGAATCTTGTGGGCAGTTTGCAGTTATGGCTTTGCAGCAGAAAGAGTGAAGGAGAAGTTAAGACTTCCATTAAAAATAACATGTTTTTCTTTTTCTTTCCTGTAGGCCCGTCCCTTGACTCGCTATTTGCCCATTAGAAAGGAAGACTTTGACCTACGAAGTCACATTGAAACAGCTGGTCATAACATAGAGACCTGTTACCATGTCTCCCTCACAGAGAAGACGTGTCGAGGCTTTCTGATTAAAATGGGAGGAAAAATTAAAACATGGAAAAAACGATGGTTTGTTTTTGACAGAAACAAGAGAACTTTTAGTTACTATGCAGGTAGGTTGCTGGATCGATACTGGAGTACATCTGTCCATCTATTTTCCTGTCAGCCTCGGCTGAGTTATGAACATGTAGGAAGTCTTGGATAAAACTTGCATTCTATTTCATCAGGTGTTTTACACATACACTTAGAGCTCATGCAGTCCCTTCCCTATCATTTTCAATCCTAATGCCCGGTAAGGCAGAAATGAACATAACAGACAGAAGGATAGGTGAGAGTTAACAAAAGATCATCAAGTTCCTAGTACATAGAATAATGGCTTCATGTAATTTATTTCTAAATATTATATTTCCCCCATGACAAAATTATTTCTTGTACCCTTCATACAAGAATATAATTTATTATACTTACCATGAAAATTAAATGGAGTGCTTCTGCAGCCCTGTTGTTTGATGTGCTGAAATATCTTTTAGGAAATGAAATATACAGGTGTAGGCTTCTTGAGTTTGCCATATTTTGAGAGTCTAAGGAATTTCAAATGAACAACACAAAATACTCTAAAAGAGGTTTATGTACACTAAGCAGTGTTACACAGTATCTGGAGCCATTATAACCATTATGCTAATTTGTTGTCTTGGGGTAAACCCAGATATTTGGAATTTAAGAACTTACATGTTTCTTTGATTGCTGTGCAACATTACATATGGTTTGACTTTTAAGTTTCAGAGTTAGCCAGAAAAATGACTTTGTGTTCTGAATATTTATTGTTAGGAGAGGCCAGACAGGGGTATATATGGGTCATTGCTAAGAAGCACAAGAAATCATCAAGTACCAAAATCACTCAGAGTGTTCCAGTTCCTTTTATGACATCACTGCTGATAAGGAACTTAAAATGGATGGTAGGGTTGTGCATTGCTCAGTGCATCTTTTTTTAAAACACCTATTTGAATTCAATACATACCCACTAATGTTTCTTACTAGTTTGCAGTAATGCTTTGAAGACTGACAATCTTTTCTGATTTTATTCTTACCATCTGGTTTATAGATTAGCTGTTACATACCATAGTCCACCTACGGTAGCCACTTATGTCCTTGGAAACTAGGTGGAAAATAAAACATATTCAAGTAGGAAATGCATCTCAATAAAACCAACCAACCAGTAAGAAAGGCTGAAGATTTCTATAGGAGTTCACAAGCAGACTACTTATTATCAGCTGAACATAGATGGAAATGTAAACTAAGCTTTTGCTTCTTTAAGTACTGTTCGTTTCAGTTCTCAAGTCACTCTTTTCTATTTTAGACAAACACGAGACTAAATTAAAAGGTGTAATATATTTTCAAGCTATTGAGGAAGTCTATTATGACCATCTAAAGAATGCATATAAGGTAAACGTTTGTTATTGTTGTTTTAATCGAGTATTGTATAGCAGCACCCAGAGTCTGGTGGCTGCTGTAAAGTCTCTCAAAGAGAGAGCTGACAGTACTAGAAAAAAAGAAATAAACAAAAACTGGAGTGGAAGAAAAGGAAGATGAAGCCAGGTTAGTGATTAGCACTGGGTTCATTTGTTTGGGGTTTTTTAGTGGTGAAAGCAGAGGAAGAGTGTCTGCCTGCCAAGGGGGATTTGCTGCAAGGAATTCCTAGTCCAGTGGTATGACCACTGAAATCAGTGGTTTTGGCAAATCAAGGGATGGCTGTATGCATCTGTTGTGGGGAGGGACTGAACTAGTGAATGTGAATTTGTGAAAGCCAAAGTGGTTTTGACCACTGGGGGAGTTAGTTATTTGAGCACAAACCAACAGTTTGAAGCCCTGTATGACTGTGTAATAGTATAGTGGATATATGTTGTAAAAAGTGTTTATGGTGACTGCAAACACATCTCTGCTTCCAGTGCTGCAAGGTAGGATGCAGTGGTACAGCATTATGCTTTTTATCAATGTCCTTAACCCTATCATAAATCTCCCTTTACATAATCTAAGTTCTGGTACCAGTAAATGGCTTTGACTTCATTCTTTTGATATCCTTCTTTCTGTTTTATTTCAGAGTCCCAACCCACTGCTCACTTTCAGTGTTAAGACACATGACCGAATATACTATATGGTTGCTCCTTCACCAGAAGCCATGAGGATATGGATGGATGTGATTGTTACAGGCGCTGAAGGCTACACCCACTTCATGTTATAATAAGAGGGGTCAATAGGGCATACTGCAATAATTCAACATATGAAGTTAGCCATATAGAGTGAAATCTGAAAAGCCAGTGAATACTCTGAAATGTCCTCTTTATGATGTGCACCCAAAACCTCAGAATGGGAGGGGTTTACAAATGCATTGAAAAGGGGGAGGGGGATTGTTAACTGTTTTAGTAGGTCTTTATAGGCATGAAAGAACTCAAACTATTGAGAGAGTAGTGCTCCAAAATGGATAATCAGGCAACTGCAATGACAGCATCTTGATTCAATTATAATTTTCTACAAAATTCTCTTATATAGAGAATGTCTTCATAAACTCATGCTCAACAGTTCACAAATGTGTGTTCTCATCAGTATGCAAAAAAATCTAGTAATGGAACAAAAAGTTGTAGTAAGCATATATTTTAATATGCAGCCTTTGACATTTTTAGATGATCATGTGACTTTTTAAAACTGCTAGTCAAGTATTTTATAACAATATAAACAAAAAAGCAACCCTAAAGCACGCAGAATTCTTGCCTTAGTAGTTAAGTATTACAACAGAGCCAAAGAGTTATATGATTCCCTTATAATGTTTTCACATTGTTACTTGTACCTAACTTTCTCTAAGGGGCCTGTGCCAAAACTCTTAATGACTTTTAATGTAATAGATTTTTTATGATACTCTGTGTCCAAACACTCAGTGACATCACCTGTATGTTTATATATGCATCTATGGATACCTTTATAAAGCTGCATTTTTCCACAAGGATATGAAATGAAAACATGTGTATTAACTTTCTCATAAGCAGGTTTTTTTAAAATCTTCCTTGTTGAATACAATGAGCCAATTCTAGACCCTACAGCGATTTTCTTTTATGCAGTAAGGTCCCAGCATGGTTCTAAACTTAATCTGTGCCAAGTGAACACTATACTGAAACCTCTCCAGCATTGGTCCTCTTGAAGCCAGCAGCAAAATCTATACCTGTGTAAATCCTTTGGAGCCAGGTTTTGAGCTTCACAGAGGTGGGGGTTTTTAAACATATATCTGCACAGAATAAAGCTGTCAAATACATTAAAAGGAGAGAGGCAAGTTCTAAGAGCTTACGCTAAGCAAAGTATGAATAAGAAAAAAACCCAAAAAATTAAGTAGCAGAGACTGAGGTTCCTAAAACAACAAAACTACTGAAGGTGCAGTTATCTCCCATTTTAAAATCACTGCCAAGTCTTTGAATACTATTGCAAAACCAAATTATTTAATTGAACTGAACATCAAGAAGTCTCTTATAACTTTAAAGAGGTTCTATTTCAATAATCAAAATTTATGTGCTATGTGGTTTGTGTAATAGAAGAAAGCACATTAACCTCTTTCTTGGTGAAAAGGTAATGGCTTTTGATGGACAATTAAAAAACTGAAAGCAGAACAGAAGTATGCTAAGAGTACTTTTGTTATACTTTTTAAACCTGGTATCTGTAAAGGTCGGGTTGAATTTTTTTGTGGTCTGCACAACTGGTATGGTTGCTCCTAGCACAACAAACATCAGTTTCAACTTGAATTGTAAAAGAAGGGAGTGCAGATCACTGCTTGTAATCTAATGGTTTAAAACACTATCAGAAATAAATTGCTGTGGTTTATGTATTTTTTTTCCTGATGTATCTTGATTTTACTCCTAAGTATGGTTACAAAGGTTTTCTAATAATGATTTTTGTATCCCGCATGATGCAATGAAGGCATTTTAATAAACATTTTTGAAAATACACTTGTTTTAAATATCCACTTGTTGCTTCATCTTGAGACATTTCTGCTTGTTTTTTAAATAGTCCTATAAAGTTGTGCAAGCCATTTTGTAGCATTCCACGTGTTTCCCCATAGAAGAGCTATGGAAAATAATCTTGCAGATGGCAGTGAAATGAAGAGCGTAGTCTGTTTCCTGCATATACGTAATTTAAGTTCTCATTTTTTGTGATCGTGTTTGAAACATTTATCACTAGTCTTGGATATAGACAATTGTTTTGTTTAACTGGAAAACAGAAATTGCTGAAGTTTAAGGGATTCCCATTTTTGCCCAATACTTCACTTGGACATGACTTGAATCGCAGGAAGCTTTAGCTCATTGTAGAAATCCATGCGGTTTTATGATTTTTTTTTTTCACTGTTTGATGAAGAATTTCTTCCCCAAAAGCTTTGTTAAGCACTGGAATAGCCTTCCCAGGGAAGTGGTGGAATCGCCATCCTTGGAAGTATTCAAAAAAACATGCAAAAGTGGTACTGAGGGACATGATTTAATGGTGGTCTCGGCAGTGATAGATTAATGGTTGGACTTGATTCTATGTGAATTTTTATGGTCTTTTCCAACCTAAACAATTCTAAGTGCCCTGTGGGCCAAGAAACGGGCCAAGAAATGGCCAAGCCCTGGTGCAACTGAGAGAGGGACAGTGGGTTTTGAAAGGTCCTTTCTAGCCATCTGTAAGGGCCAGGTAGTCAGATCCCTGCTGTTCAGCAATCGATTAGATTTCAGTGTTGACTGTCTTATATTTGCCTTTAAATTGAATGCTTGTGCTTTCAAGGATGGAAAAGTAGCTGCTGAAGTAATTAAGATGACATTGGATGAGTCTGACACAGGTCGTGTGTGTAGAAACAGAATTTTTCAAATTAGTGTTTGTAAAGACTAAGATTTAGGTGGTGAGAAGTCTTTTTCTGAGTTGTTTCATTGAAGATGATAATGTCCAGTCTTCAGGAAAGTAAATCATGTTTTATAATGTGACAAATAAATACGGCAATAAATAATTCACACTTTAAAATAATTAAAATATTTTGCAGGGTTTTGGGTTTTTTTCCTAAGGCATGTAGTCAGTGTCAATACTACTACTTAAGACTAAAGCAAGATTCTGGAAATACAGTATTTATACACATCTAATGTGGCAGACACTTAAGAATGATCACTGGTAAATTCCTTTTTCCTAGGATTCTCTCTTTGTTTGAGGTTCAGTGAATTGATTGAAGCCAGGCAGACCTACTGTTTATTGTAGCTACACATCTCTTTCTTTACAGTGACTCTTTTTCCTTCTGATAGATTCTGTCTGAGAAACTTCATTTCATTGGTGAATCCTAACTAGATTTATTTAAAGGAGAGACATGCAGAGCTTTTGTGACATGGTAGGGCATTCGTTTTCTCAGATGCTGAAAGGTGAGCAGCTAATAAAAATTAACATTAATTAATATCTGCTAATAAAAATTAACAAAGTCAAATTTTATGCCTGGGAAAGTTTTACTGCATTTAGAACAGAAGTAAAGTGAGGCACTCTAAAGAACTCATAACATCTCTTGTCTATTCTTTACTCTCTTTTGTCATAGGCACAAAAAGAAATAGAAGAAAAAGGTGAATGGAAGTTTCCATCAAAGAATAATGAGGAAGGAGATTTCTCCTCGACATACGACTTTATCAGAGAAGAAGAGAATCGCTGTGTGCTGAACAGTCCTATTCCTATGTCCCACTAACTCCATTGGGACCTGAATTCACGCCCCCACCCATTCACTCCAATGGGACCTGAGGCCACGCCCTCCACTCACTCCGGTGGGGTAATAGGCCAGGCTGCCTCCCGTTTCCCCAAATGGTACCTGAGGCCTCGCCCTCTCCATTCACCCCAAGGGGCAGCGAGGCCACGACCCCTCCTCCTTAGCCCAGTGGGCATCAAGGCCACGTCCGCCCCTATTTAGCCGAAGAGGAACTGAGGCCATGCCCCTCCGTTCACATCAATGGACACCGAAGTCACGCCCCTCTCCCAGGCATACTAAGAGAGGCGAGCCCAGGCCCCCTCCTTTCACCTCACCTTTCACCTCCGTCCTTCCTCCTCCTTCCCATCATGTCTCGCTTCCCCCCTTTCCTTTCCCATCATGCCTCGCTCCTTCTGCCGCCTTCTTTCTTCCTCCTCCGGCACCGCCATCTTCTTGCAGTGCTACAGCCAGGAGCATGGGGGTGAGTCTACACCCTGAAGGTACCGGCGGGTCGGCAGGGCTCTGGGAGGCTCGTCAGGGATTTGAGCAGCTCGTCAGGGGTCTGGGAGGCTCGGCAGGGGACCAATAACCACGCCCCTTGCCCCCTAAAGCCGCGGCCCTAGTGGCAGCCCCGCCACCAAGCCGGCACAAAACCACTCCCAAACGCCTCAATACAGTCCAAAACCACACTGAAACACCCTAAAAGAGCCAAAAATCTCCAAAACACGATAAACCACTCGAAACCAGCCCAAAACAGCAAAAAAACACCCAAGAGCACTAGAAAATGGACCGAGAAAAGCCCCAAACTATGCCAGAAGAACAGACAAATACCAAAAAACATGCCAAAACCACTCCAAAGCAGCCTAAAACACGCTAAAACCCCTCTAAAGCATGAAAAACCCACCCCGCAACAGCACCAAAACAACCTGAAACTCTCTAAAAAAATCTCTGACATCCCCTAAACCACACTAAAAAACCCCAAACCAGCGTAAAACACTTGAAAACAACAAGTATCACAAGTGTTTTCTGATATCTGGTTCTCAATCAGTTTAACAGCATTGAAACTTCACCTTGACTTCACAGTATCAAGTGAATAACTTGGGAGTATTTAGCATTTTCATTTGTTGTTGTTACTTCTGGTCCTTTGAATGAAAATATAGGTAGACATGTACATTTCCTACGGGAAAATAAAAGACAGCTTGCATGGCGAGTTTCAGCCATTCCTAATTTGAAACAGCACAGTCATAAATTTCAACCAGCGTTTGCAGAGGAAAGGCCAAACAGCCTCTCAGCACCAGCGGCTTTTCTAGGTACCAGTCAGTATTTCCAATTACTGTAAAATGCTGCCATCTACTGGAAAAATAATTAAACACTAAAGCCAGCTGGTTTTATTATGCTTTTTCATCTCCAATTTTAAGAGCACACCTGCCAAACATTTTTGAACACTATCTCTGTCCCAGAACATAACTAGAAGTTTATTCACACAACAGCCATCTGTAATCAGTTCTTTTCATAGCAGACAATGCACAAAACATTGCAACACACATACACCCTCTCCTTATTATAAACTTCAGTGTTTCAGCTTCTTAACCCATAGGAATTAAATATGTCTTTTTAAAAATCAAACCAAAAAATCCAGAGACAAAATCAAGACAACACAGGTGGAGAACAGGTTTATGGTTATGTTTATTTCCAAGTAACACCACCTTTTAAAGATGATATGTCAAAGTACTTTCTAGTTCAAGGAAACATGATTTTATTTTCCAGAAGTAATTTAGATTGTTCTGCTAGTAATTTAACTCTTTCTTTGTGTTTGTACTCAAACCACAGATACACACAGTATCTTTTGCTAGTATTCTTGAGACTTTGGTCAATTACACATCAGTGCTCCATTAATCCAAACATGAACTTCAGTTGTATAGGGATGCTTTTCCATTTGAATTTCAAATCAAGCTGTTGCCTTGATCTCTTTTAAAGACATGCAGTCATATGCAGTCAGTCTATGGTCTACAATGCTCAATACAACTATTTTTGTAAAGCTGTAGATGCTGGCATCTACCAGAGATCATGAGAATAGAAAAGAGCTTCCATTATGAATGCTCATGAAGCAGCCGTAATTATGTAGCCTCACTCATTTTAAAGGTGGCAGAGATGTCTCCCTTTTCAGGTTTCAAATACTAACATAGCCTTAGCAGGTTCAAATTTTTTTTTGAGCTAACTACTTAAAAATGGCAGTTCAAAGCATCTGCTGTTCTAATTATACATTTACCACTGTTTTGCAATTCATCTGAAGTTATTTCACTCCTTCCCTTATAAGCAGCAGAATCAGTTTGGTGAACCTGCTCAAGGCAAAGTAGAACTACTTCAGATGTCAAAGAAGATGTCCTACATACAATGCATACAACGTCATTTTAAAGAACAAGGACACAAACATGTTGTTAAATCAGTATTGATAATCTGCAGGGAAAACAAATCCACTGTGGTACAGAGACTGCACAATTTCTCTCGACTCCTGCTTCACAGATTCTGTAGTTGCACTGTCAGAGAGTGTTTTCACTAGATGAAGAGGCAATGCAAGTGTCCACTTCCTTACTAATCCTGTGAAATCCTAGTTACCGTCTTCAAAGCGAGCCCTGCAACTTATTCAGAAGCAGTAGAAAACCACTGGTTTAACCTCTGGTTTTAAAAGTCTAGCAAATGCTTTGACACTTCCTAGCACACAATATTTATTGGTGCCTGTGAAAAAACCCACAAATGTTCATCTTTTGTTGTGTCCACTTCTCCAGTGTTCAAATTCAATTGTTAGATTTCTGCAGAGCCTCAGAAAGAGGTCTCAAATTATACCCTGTGTAGTTGCAAAAAGAGTCTTGTAACTGTTAGTGAGTTTTGACATCCTGCCAATTCCAAGCATGCAAAGATCTCACTGTATGTATATATACAGACAGTAACACAAGCTTTAGAAATAAATGACTATAATTTTTCGTCTTATTCAAAGAAAAGCCTTTGACCTGTTTATACAGTTACTCAAAAAGTTGTTTATAAGTTAGTTTCAGTGCAATGACTTTTTTAAATTACATAGCTACAAGAAGTCTCATTAAAGTGCTGAGGTATTCATTTTTGTGCAGAAAAACACTGAAAATAAAGGCTTGTTTCTGCTGTTACTCATTTTAACTGGTAAAGGGTTTGCTATGCAGAACCATAAGTCTACCGTGGGTATCTAAATAGTGTTTCACTTAATCTGCAGAGTAAAAGCCCCAATAGATTTTATCATTGCTTTAGGTAAACTTTGTTTTAAATCTGAGTCACAGCAGCCACCTTTTATTCTTAAACAGTTTTGAATGGCAACTTCAGTTCAGCCTTTTTTACCTCTGACATAGACGAAGAGAAGTGCTCTGCAGTAAAACTCAAATCTTAAACAGCAGTACAGCATTGAGGAAAAAAAAAAAAAGGCAACTTAAATACATTTTCCCAAGTTTCAATATCAAGAGGCCAGGCATGTTGACAAGAGATGGGATGCATCTGACCAGATGGGGTAAGAATGTTCTGAGGAGTAAGCTAGCTGGACTTACCAGTAGTTTTGAACTAGATTTGTCTGGGGGAGGGGATGTGCTTCAGAGGGAGTGGAAAGATAGAGAGAAAGCTAGCACTTCGGGAGTCAGCAAGAGGCTGCCAGAAATCATCCCAAAGAAACTAAAGAGGGTTCCCCCCAGAAAGTGACATGGATGAAAGCCCAGCTGAAGTGTCTTTAAACTAATGCACTCAGCATGGGTCATAAGCAGGATGAGTTGGAGGCCATGGTGCAGTCAGAAAACTGTGAGCTGATTTCTAGCACAAAAACACAGTGGAATGATTCACACAGCTAGAACACAGCAGTTGAAGGCTACAAACTATTCAGAAGAGATAGCAAGAAGGAGTGGGGGTGTTTCCCTCTATGTCAGAAGATGGATAGGCTGTGAAGAGCTGGCTCTGAGAAATGACCATGAACAGGTTGAGAGCCTGTGGGCAGAACTTCAGAATCAAATCAATAAAGGTCATCTTATGGTTGGGGTCTACTATAGGCTGCCTGATCAAGGAGAGCCTGCTGAGGAAGCCTTCTTGCTTCAGCTACAGGAAGTGTTGAGCTCGCCGGCCCTCATCCTGATGGAGGGTTTTAGTCACTCGGATGTCTGCTGGAAGAGCAGTACAGCTGCAAGCAATCCAAGAGATTCCTGGAGTCTGCTGAAGACAACTTTCTGGTCCAGGTACAAGACAAACCAACCAGAGATGAAGCATTGCTGGACCTGGTGCTCACCTATGCAGAGGAACTCAGAGAGATAAAGATTGGAGGCAGTCTAGGCTGTAGTGATCATGCCCTGGTTCAGGTCACAATCTCAAAAAATGTAGGCCTGGCAAAGAGCAAAGTCAGGACCTGGAACTTTAGAAAAGTGAATTTCCATCTGTTTTAAGAGTTAGTGGATGACATTCCCTGAGAATGTGTCCTTAGAGGCAAAGGTACCAATCAGCTGACAGTTCTTTAAGAACACTCTTGTGAGAGCCCAAGAGATCTCCACTCCTCTGTGTAAGTAATCAGGCAGGGCAGGCAGGGAACCACAGTGGCTGAGCAAGGGCCTGCTCCTCAAACTGAGGTGCAAGAAGGAAATGCGCAGGCAGTGGAAGCAGGGACACATGGCCTAGGGAGAGTACAGGGAAATGGCTAGGACGTGTAGGGATGAGATCAGGAAAGCAAAGGCACAGATAGAACACAACTTGGCAAGGGATGTGAAGAATAATAAGAAAGGGTTTTATAAGTACATTAATCAGAAAAGAAAGGTCAGGGAGAGTGTCCCCCCTCTGATAAACAAGGATGGAGAACTGATGACATTGGCTATGAAGAAGGCTGAGCTACTCAACGAGTTTTTTGTTTCAGTCTTCACTGACAGCCAAGCTTCCAGCACCTACCAAGTATCAGTAGATCTAGGTGAGTGCTGGAGGAGTGAAGGGCCTCCACTGTAAGCAAAGAGCAAGTGGGAGACCATCTGATGATACTAAACACAAACAAATCTAGGGGACCCGATGACATACATTCCAGAGTCCTGAGGGAACTGGCAGATGTAGATGCAAGACCACTCTCCATCATACTTGAAAAGTCATGGCAGTCAGGTGGAGTCCTTGGAGACTAGAAAAGGGTAACATTATCCCCATTTTTAACATGGGCAAAAAGGAGGACCCAGAGAAACTATAGACCTATGAGGCTCACCTCTGTGCCTGGGAAGATCATAGAACAAATCGTGCCCAACCTGTAGGGTTGCCTACTCTGATGGAGTGACTGCAACAGTTGATGAGGGAAGACCAATAGATACTGTCTACCCAGATTTCTGTAAGGCCTTTTACACAGTTCCACATGACATCCTTATCTCTAAATTGGAGAGGTAGGGGTTTGAAGGGTGGACCACTAGGTGGGTAAGAAATTGACTGAACAGACATGGCCAGAGACTTGTGGTCAGTAGCTCTATGGCTAGGTGGAGACCAGTGGAGAGTGGTGTCCTTCAAGACTCTGTCTTGGGACTGGTGCTCTTCAACATCTTTATTAAGGACATAGATGGCAGGATCAAGTGCACCCTCAGCAAATTTGCAGATGACACAAAGCTGAGTGGTGCAGTTGACACACCAGAAGGAAGGGATGCCATCTAGAGGGACTTAGACAAACTTGAAAAGTGGGCCCATGAGAACCAAATGAGATTAAACAAGCCCAAGTGTAAGGTCCTGCACCTGAATTGAGGCAGTCCTAGGCATGAGTACAGTCTGGGAGATAAAATGATTGAGGGTAGCTCTGCAGAGAAGGACTTGGGGGTCACGGTGGATGAAAAGCTGAATATGAGCCAGCAATGGGCACTTCCAACCCAGAAAGCCAACCATATCCAGGGCTACATCAGAAGAGAAATGACATGCAGGTCAAGGGAGGTGACTCTGCCCCTCTACTCAGTCCTCATGAGACCCCACCTGGAGTACTGCATCCAGTTCTGGTGCCCCCAGGACAAGAAAGACATGGACCTTTCAGAGAGGGTCCAGAGGAGGGCCACAAAGATGATCAGAGGGCTGTAGCATGTCCCCTATGAGAACAGGCTGATAGAGTTGGGATTGTCCAGCCTGGAGAAGAGAAGGCTTCAGGGAGACCTTATAGCTGCCTTCCAACACTTACAGGAGGCTTATAAGAGAGACTCTTTGCCCAGGTACAAAGCAATAGGACAAGAGAGAATGGTTTCAAGTTGAAGGAGGGAAGATTTCAATTGGATCTTAGGAAAAAATTATTTACTCAGAGGATGGTAAGGCACTGGAACAGGTTGTCCAGAAACGTTGTGGATGTCCTTACAAGTCACATGGCAAGGTTCAAGGCCAGGTTGGATGTGGCCCTGGGCAACCTTGTCTAGTGGGTGAAGTGAACTATAGGCATACATTTAATTTTTAGTGGTTACTACACATACCACTCCTTCCAATGTATTCCGTGCTCATCCATGTAAATAATACAGTCTTCTTCATTGTTGTCACAAAATTCACCACCCACATAGTTAATTTCCAGTGTTGCACCTTCATAGCAATCCATTGGTCTTTCACAACATTCCTGGTACCTGCTAACATTGTCTGTATTATTCCACCCTGGTTCTTCAAGACCTTCTAAATAGTCTTTATGTATTAAGCTGTTTACTGGATGCTTTATTTGGTTTTTTGTACCATTAAGGTAAGAATCCACATCATTGGACTGAAGAACATCTAGCTGAGGCTCTTCTTGCATATCTGGTTGTGAAATGTAGATCTTAGGAATGTATTCAACACGGAATGTCCATCTTCTCCTGTAGCAGATAATTCCAACCAGAACACTGACAAGTATGAAGAAGAGTGCCCCACCCACCACACTACCCGTGACAGTACCCCTACTGTCTTCGTGCATTGGGGGCAAGGTTGCTGTTGGGAATTCTATTCTAGGTTCTTCTGGGAAAACTGCAATGCCATCAGTCGAAGTATGCCAGGGAACTGCAGGCAATTGAGTGGTAGTAGTAGGAGGATCTAATGGGAAGAACAAAGTAGTAGACAAGACAGAAAAGGCACAAGAATGTCAATGCAAGCTAAAACAGTTAAGGGTTTATAAGAAGAAGTTGATGGATATGTTTTACAAGAGTAGTTTTTAATTCTCAAGTTCATGGCATTACAAAAAGTCTTACACTGACCACAGGCTTAGAACTAGATTCATTACGTGGGGGTTTGAGCTATGCTACAGTAGGACTGGCTTCAAAGTTTCAGTTTGGTTTTGCCAAGTTTTATACAACAGAAAATACCAACTGGACTTGGTGGTGGTGATGTGTATGGGCTTTTTTGTTTTGATTTTTTGGGGGGTTTTGTTTGAGTTAGTTTGTTTTTTCGTCCAAAAACAGTCAGTTCACTGATTTGTTATCTACTTAATCCTTTTTCTTAGCCCAGAGTACTTAAAAATAATGTGTACATCTCACCAACTAGCACTTTTCAAACACCATTACTTTATCAGAACTGCCTGAGAGGATCCATTTCTCATTCCGTCTGACATACACCTTCCTTTAATTCCTTATTGTGGGAATTCCTACACAAGTGTGTCTGGGATCTACTGCATGGTGACAGACTTACACCTTTGGCATTCTCATCTGTACAACTCATTCTTCACTTGCAGCATTGGCAAGAGCTAGCCTGCAGAAGAACAAGGTATACTTTATCAATACCCAGGATGAAAAATCTACTTTGGCAAGACAGTAGAGTCAAACCAAACCAAGTATAAACACAGCCATGTACAGGGGTCAATCTAGTAACGGAAAGTCATGTCAACTCTGCAAGCTACCCTATCACATACCATCTCTTCTGCTATCAAACACAATCTCGGCCAGTTGAGTCAACATCTTGGGAAAGAAACAACACACAATACTTCACCATCCATACGTAGGTATGCCATCTACATAAGGTATAAAAAATGCTACCATTGGCACAACTGTATGCCTCACAAGGCAGTTTGACTTCATATTTATACTGCGCAAAGAACAGTTCACATCACCAGCCGCAGGCAGCTACACTACTGTATCACATTAGCAACACATTAGAGAATTAGCCAAGATGGTAGCTAAAGTTGTGTTTGACACCTTCTCTACAAACACACACAGAGGTCTCTAGTATCAACATTACCAGGTCTAAGTTCTAGTTCTAAAGCACTATCTAAACGTTTAGGTTAGCACAACACCTAAATCAGAACTGCTTATTTTAATGTTTAGTATCTGTACAATCAAAGAGCAAGTTCTAAAGAAGCAAGACCCAAAAGAAGTTTTCTCAATCACATTAGTAAGAAAACCAAGACACCTGCTGTGAAAGGCTGGCAAATACAGTTTTGCATTTTCATTGGGTGTCAAGGTAAAACACAATGTATTGATAAGCTTGCAGAATTTCACTAACAAGTTTGTGCTATTAATTCCATCTCCTTTCACAAAGGAGTTGGCTTACCTAGGACTGTTACAGTTGTTGATGTCTCCATTTCTCCAAATGGGAATAGTGATGCCTTGCAAGTATATTCTCCCGCATCGGAAAACCTTACATTTTTTAAGAGGATTGTTCCATCACTGACTGGCAAGCCCTTGAATGACAATCTTTCTTCGTAGTTTCGGGGAATATTTATTCTAGACATCAAAAGATATGCCGCAATAGTCTGTGAACTGTTACCATGTGTCTTCTCCCAAGTAACTTGCCATGGGATTATTCTCGCAGTACTCATGCATTTTAGTTCAACACTCTTCCCCCAAACTGCTGTCACATAAGCATGAACAATTGGTTCAACTAAGGCACCTAAACCAAAAACAAACATTAGTTGGTACACAAGAAGGTTATGCCTCTAAGTCTTCACACTAAGCTTCCTTCAATAATTAGGTGAAACCAATCTCTTCTGGTTTTAATTCTCTTTGCCTTGTTTCTCCTTATTTTCCCTTATGCCTATTCCTTCTGTTAAGGTGCTGCCTTCACTGACTGCCAGGTGATTTGTTGTTGTTCAGTAAAGTATTCCTTCCATTAATTCTGAAACCTGTGATGGTGATTTTCTGGTGGGATCAGTGTTCCAGTATAAGGACACTGTTACCAAACTCTGCCTCGGTGCAGCTGTACAGGGAAAGCGCTGCATCCCAGTGCCGTTTCTGTTTGTTCTGGTGGGATTGGTGCGTTCCTTCAAGGCCACTTACCCCTAGGGGCTTCTGTGCTCTCGGAGTTTCAGTCAAGATTGGAGGAGAACAAGAAGAACATCCCATTTTGGTGTCAGCAAGTTGCTATGTCAGCAGAATTCCCAGGAAACACTTTTAAGGTCAGGCTAAGGATTAATGCTAGGTCAGTTTAATTTTACCTGACATCAGAAAGCCTAAACTCATTCTTCGAGCCCTCCTCCACCTGCATCAACACTCATCAGGTACCTGAGCGCCCAATCTGCAATCCAACACTTGTTCTCTTCCTAGTTTAGCCTTCCAACGGCTCATTCCCTGTTCAGTCAATTACAAGCGGCAGCGAAACAGAGGCAACAAGAGCACAGCTGCACATTCTTGTGGCATTTTCAGCTTTTGTTTACCTAGGGAACTCAAATAATTTCAGGAGACAGCAGGAAACAAGCCTGAAACCTCAGGTTGAGGCTTTAAAAAAATATACGCTTAAATTATTGGGAAGAAATCAGTATGTCTCTTTTGAGTACCAAAGCACAACCAAATTATTTTGTCCAAAAAGGATAAGAAACAAGGAATAGAAGATATTAAGCAGTACAAAAGCCTTTTAACAGTAGTTTCCAACTAGAATTATTAAGCATGTACATATAGAAAAAAAAAGCACACTGTGATAGCATACATTATGTTAATAGGTACTATGGTGTTTTCAGTCACCCATCCTGCATCACTTTAAGGGCATTTCAGTAAAGAGCCACTCACACTTAAAAGCTATTTTTCAAGTTACAATAAAATGTGCTTATATTAATTTCTGAAAACAATACAGGAGCTGTACTTTGCCTCACCTTGCTCAGATTAATGCCATCTCCTCCTATGTACTAGAAGTTAAGACACAATGCTTTTAATCAGTTTGGTATAATCCTCTCTAGAGCATCTAAAGCAGCGTTCTGGATGCTTGTCTCAGTGTTAAACTGATGTGTACAACTTGCCTAAACATTAGCTGTATACAGCACCAGGTTTATTCTAAGTTGCCCAAAAATCACGTGCATTTTCTCTAGATGTTGATCATGGTACACATGCCAAGAGTAACAGTAACTTTTTAAAAACTGAAATTACCGTCAACTAAAGTATTTTTTTATTACTGGTGCACATAACTTGTGGAATCATGACCCTGTATCATCTCTAGCAAGCTGGGGTTCAGTTTTGGCACTACCTAAACACAGCTAAATTTTGCTATTTTCAAAAATCTGCCCGGCACAATTCAAGCTCCAGCTCCGACCCCAGTCCTCCCCAGTCTCTCCCGCTGGAGGCTCCTGCGATCCCGGCCACGTCCCACCAGCCTTCCCCCTTGGCTGGGTGGCAGGCAATCGCCATCCCGCCCCGCAAAGATCCCTCCCGGCAAAGTTGCCCCCAACTCGGACAAGTACCCCGGCACGCGCCTTTCTTGTTCTCCTCTTCCATCTTCCCCCTCGCCCTGCTCCGTCATCCAACGGGAAAAAGTTTCCTTACCACTGCGGACTCCAAAGAAAAGCAAGACCAGCAGCCGCACGAGAAGCATCGCGGAGCGGACCCTCCGATCCCAGTCGTCCCCGTCACGGTAATTGCCCCACAGCCAACCTCCACCACTTCGCTGCGCCAGTTGCGCTGCGCAAGGAGTCGCCGCTCACCGCGGGACACAGCACCTCGCGGCTAGGAGGGGGTAAAGGGGAAGGCGTGTGCCTTCCGCCTCTCCCGCTACCTCGACCGCCGCCCCGTTTCCAGACCAAGTCGCCGTAAACACTCCTCCTCCCGGCCCGCTCTGTGCTCTGTTGGACGCGCCCGCGCCCCGGGACGGGGTTCCCTTTGGCAATGAGGAGACCTGGTGGGGGAGGGTGTCATAATGTCCTCTCCCGGGGGTTGTTGGTATGTGCTGTGCCCCCCATGCCCCCTTTCTGCCTGCCACCGGCCCGAGTGTGTTCGGGGGGCGCAGCACGCCCCGGGCGGAGACCGATGCTGTAAGTCAGGTGGCAGGGCAAGGTGTCTGCTCCCGAGGTGATTCATGCCTTTGCCTAGGGTCCCAGGAATCTAGGTAAGGACTGTCTCGGAAATAGAGCAGGATGTAACCAGGTCGCAAAAATTCCCAGGGAATAGTTTCTTTGCTGCATCTCAGCACTGATCGGAACATCAGTGTTGCGGGCACGCTGTCAATGGATGTATTCCCAAATGAGATTCTCAATAGCACAGTACAGAAGCTCAGAAGAATTGTTTTGAGAGTCTGGCTTCTCTACAGTCTACGTGTGCTTTTCCATTTCAGATGCACTATCTTTGCAAAACTTCAAGGAAAACATGTTCAATACCTGCTGCTGAGACATCTACAGGGAGCGGGTTTCTGTATAAGCCTCACCTTCTCCAAAGTAGTGTAAATTGTATTTCAGAATTTCCTTCAACGGTGGGCATGAACAGCAGTTTCTGTCCAAGCTGTGCATGGCTAAGTTTATCCAAAATTCTTACACCGAAAATGAATTAGCAAGCCTTAGGACCGGAGTAGATACTCTCTCACTAGAAAACGAATTCCGATCGGCTTCCTCTCATCTTTAATTCCTTTAAGACTATTGTCCACGTAACGAGCTTCTTTGGCATGTTTAAGGAACAGGTATATTGAATAAATCAAGAACTTAGTAAAGCCTCTTCCCTAATTGTACTTATTAGAAAATTTAAGCTACAAGAATACCAATGAAGCTTCTGCTGTATCTCACACAGGTAGCAATGGATGAAGAGTTATCTTAAGCCTGAATTAACAAGCACTCTTTGCTTTCTTGAATACAATTCCTCGGGCGTGGTTTCAACGAGGGAACACGTCTTATACATCTTTCGATTAGTTGCACAGCAGTCCTCAGCTTGCAGTTTGAAAACTGTGTTGCAACTAATGAATGCTGCAGTCTTATCAGAATAATAACAGAGATGGAAATGAACATAGTGAAATGGTACCTGTACCAGAAGAAAGGCAAAGGACAAGCTACAGAAATGTTCATTTCGGTTAATTATTTTGAAAATTAGAAATCCCACCAATTAAATAGCGTATGAAGTTGCTTGCTGCCACACATCTTATTTCTTGAGAAGTTCTGTAGTAAAAACGAAGTATTTTGTCTGAGTGTTGAGAGAGATAGCTTTATTGTGTTTCTTTCGGGCATTTGTTAAGGACTTGCCGGTGTTTCAGTGCTTTGGACTTCATTATGAATTAAACAGCACTAACCGTTTTTGGTGCCAGGCTCAGTTGGTACTTCTAGCACGAAGGAGACAAAAAACCTATCAGCACCGGTGTTAACATACGCGTCCAAAAATCTTGAGTTGAAAAGAAAGTAGCCGGCCACGAAAAACGGTAGTATCGTAGAGAGAAACGGGAGAGGGCAGAGAGCCGCAGGCAGGAGGGGCGCTTAGCTGCTGGCCAGGCTCAGCCGCCGGAGAGGGACGAGGGACAGGTAAGGTTGCCGTGGACAAGAAAAGCAGCAGCAAGGAAAAGTCGGTCTGTGTGCGCAGGCGGAACTCTTGGGCAACTCCGGTCCTGAGGCTTGCAGAGGCGAGGGGCTGGAAGCCTCAGCACGCCCCAAGCCCGTACACCTCTACTTGGCAAAAGTCTCGTTCCTTAACTTTCTACACCCACCCAAGCGACTGAGTGTGCCGCATTCCCCCGCCTCGTCCCTCTCACGCTACAGCGGCAGCTCCGCCCCAGCACCCAATGACCGAAGCGCACTCCGCCGTGGTCCCTCCTTCCTTCCCCCCACTTCAAGCAAGCTTGCGGTCGCCGCGTCTCCCGTAATACCCCGCGGCCTCAGTAGTACCTCCCCTTCTGTGGCCGCCGCAAGCGCAATGGTGGCGGGAAAGAGGTTTGAATTTTCTCGCTGGTGTGTCTGAAAGGGTAGCTGAGGTGTTATGGATGCTGTGAGGTGCATGAAATCCGGCATCTCCTGGCTTTTCTCCGTTGTCATCGTCCTGTGTGGCCGCAGCGCGGGCTCTTGAGTTGTTGGCGTCTCTGCCGCTGTTGCCTGCCGGGCCCGCGGCCCCCCCTCCACTCGGTGGTGGTAGACGGGGGGACTTCTCTGGTGACCGATTGCCAGGGTAGCTGGTGGCCGAGGGAGGCCGTCCATTGTGGTGTCCTCTATTGGAATGTTTATAGGGTTTATATGTATTTAGAGATGTGTGTGATATGCACAGATGTAATAGGATATTCACATAGGCGAAACATGTAATGTGCTTTATGGTGGACTTTTTTTTCCTCTGTATTCCCTAAAGTCTCACTGTCCTGGTTTGAGCTAGAACAGAACTGTACCTGTACTGATATGTAGGTGTATAATTTTCAGCATGTTCTTACATAAGCTTCCCTGAAGTTAACCTTTGTGGTTTTGTTTCAAGCACAGAGTGCTCCTAGAGCAGCTCCTCCTGAAGCTTCTGCTTCCTGCAGAGTGCACCTATGCATTCCTGTCTATGTCTTTAAAAAGCATGCTGCAGTCCTGAGCTGAAAGCTGTCTAGTAAATGTTTGTGCTGAGCAATCTGTTTGGTTGTTCTTTCAAAATAAACCAACCCTATCCTTTATCTATGCTAAAACATATGTAGGAAGAGTACCCTGGTATTAATTCTGTTTGGTGTGTGAAGAAATAATGTTGTTCTGTAAAAGGTGTGAGATTAAAAGGAATGCTGTCAGCAAGCAAACAAATGAAGCTCCAGTATGTTAGGAAAGTTCACAATGTAAACTTGGTATAAATTCCAAGAGTAAAGGGAACACCTCCACAGGAATGAAAAGCAGTTATTTTTTTTCCAAAATTTTATTTTCTTTTCCGCCAGCAAATGTGAATCCAAATGTCCTCCTAGAGTGGCCCCTTACCTTCTCAATTGTCAGCCTGGGCAAAGTCTATTTAATACAACTCTGTGCTTTGACTTCTGCGTAAAATAATTTGTTGCAGTTGGGTAATTAAGGTTGTTTTTCTCCCTGCATCTCCAGGTTATCTCTGGACTGAACCTTACACGATTGTTTGTTTCAAACCAGATTCTACCAATTGAATGTCTCAGTTGCTTAGCAGAACTCCTTGAGGATGCTAATACAGATCCATCTCTAACCTTGTCGGTGGTTGCTTTGCTTTCACAGCTAGGTGAGGTTTGCCTGTGAACTTTTTCTCCATCTTCTGGGGAAGGGAAACAAGTGCTGATGTTGTGNTAAAAAGTTATAGACATTTTGGTCTCTGTGAAGACAAGGGTAATAAAAAAATAATCGCTCCATTTTCTGTCATTTGTGTTGTGTTAAGTGAGGTAAATTACAGGGATGGCTGCCACCACTGTGCATAATGCGTGCAGTTGGGTTGCCTTTTTGCATAAAATGCAGTTATTGCTTAGGAAAGTAAAGAAAACAGCAGAATTGCTGAAGTGAGGGGTTTTGTTAAGTTGTGCAAACTGAATTGGGAAAGAAAGCTTCATTAACCAGGAATTTATACTTCAGTCTAATGGGTTAAGAAACTTGTGTGTCAAAGTAGATTTGCAGACATGGCTTCATTTCTGTTTAAGTCCCTTGGTCATTGGGAAAGGGTGAGCAAATGTGTGGGTTTGTGTTTTTTTTTTTATTCCTTTTCTGCCAGAAACTGCTCATGTAAAGAAATTCAAGCAGGAAATGTCAATCATGTTGCTAATTAAACTGATAAATGCTGATCTCACTTTGCTTTCAAATGGTGGAATAGGAGGGCAAAACCGTCAGACTGCTCACCAGAGTAAGGTTCTGCAGCACTGAGATTCATGTTGCCAGAAAATGGTAAATGAATCTTTGGAGTTTACGTGACAGAATCCACATGGTGTATAAATATTGATTGTGTTTTTTTCCCCCCTGTCAAAATGTATTGCTTCAGTATGCTGTAAAATGCTGTAACATTCTCGTTGCATACTGTATCCAGTGTCTAGCTGTTGAAGTAAATATCCTGATAGTCCCAGTCCATGCCTGACAATCAGGGCAAGCTGCTTCTCTACCTCCTGAAAGGCAGTTGGGTTTGTTCTGGTCACTGATGGAAAAAATGGGCACCTTTATCAAACAGGGTGTCCTGTTATTTCAAAACAGAAATAACAAGGTAAAATAATCATAATCTTTTGTGTTTAGCTTCTATTTGAATCTGCTATGCCTGAGATTCTCATAGTTGCAATATGTTAAACTCTTCTCGAGGAACTACCTTGTATCCCTTCTAGTCTCTTGCCCTCTGGCCTGGGATTAAGTGGTGGTCTAGATTAGAGAGTTGATGCTCAACTCTAATATTTTGTCTTTTGAATGATTCTTGTGAAGGAGAATTATCAAGAAAAGCCAGCTGGATCCCTGCATGTGTTTCATGCTTGGCATTAGTGTCATATATATATGTGATTAGAAGCTGTCCGTGTCTCCTCTTATGCCTGCATGGCTTTCTAACTGAACTATAAATGCAAGTTTGAGTCTAGAAAGTAGGGTTTGTTTTGAGTTGGGATATTTTTGGTTGATTTTTTTTTTTTTGTGGCCATTAGTGTTTGTCCAAAAATGGAAGCTTGAGAATTATGGGAGCCCTTCTGTGGCTTTCTAAGGCAGTGGGAATTTCCTCACTATCTCCTCTTTCCAGGAGAATGTGTAAAAGAATCACTGCATGCTGCATTCTTCCTCTGTCATTTTCTTCCCTTCTAAATAGGTTTGTGAAGAAAACGATATATCAAAATGAGTGGGGCAGCAACTTTCTTCTTTATCTGTATGTGTTCTCAATGTTGAATGGGCAAACAAACAAAAAAGTGGCACTGGGGCTAAGGCATCTGGCTGGGATGAAAGAAATCCAGGTTTACCTACCACAGAAGTTTAGTCTTGCAGCGCAGGCTCTGACCTAGCTTGAAAAACAGATTGCACAGACAAAATTGGCCACAGTCTAGGGAAACATTCCTAATGACAATAGGAAGCATTCAGCCTGGTGGTATCAAACATGCATAGTGTTACACTTGTAAAACTGTTTCCAAAGTTCTTAGGGTAACAGCTGACCCTCTGCATAACCTTGAAGAAACATAGTAATGAAAAACTCTTTGTGTGTGGTGGCAGGAAGGAAGAAGGCCCAAAGGACCTTGAAGCATATTTGAGAAAGATCTGAAGTATCTTGTCAATCAGTACATGATCCTAGTCCTGAACCCAGCATACTATGTATGTGAGATACAAACCTCTGGGACCCTAAAGAGAGATAAAACCAAGGACAATGTAAGTTACTCAGTTGTAGCTCTTGTTGCTTAAGGTGGATTTTGAAAGCAGTGCTTGCTTGCAGGGCTTTAAAACATCTCTTCCTTCTCAAGCTCTGCATCAGAAATGAACTCTCCGCAGCGTTTGAGAAACGTGAAGGTGGCTCACGCAATTCTCATTACAACATGGGAAACCTAGGGAGACAACTAGTGCAGTTGAGGGTCTTGCTTCTGTGAGGCATTCCCAGCACTGCTTATGCTCTGGGATAAGGAAAGGAGAGAGTGCAGGGAAAGGGGGAGACTGAGTCACCAGATCCTCAAGGAATTGATAGGAGTGGAAATATCCCACATTTCCTTGGCTAAGCTACTCTACTATAATAGTTGACTACAGTTTTCATTTACTGTAGTTGGCTCATGATACAGAGTCTCTGGCCTCAAAGTCCAGCCCATGGGTTGTCACTTAATACATGATGGTTAAATTCCGTAGAATCCCGTTCCTTTGTACCAAAGTAATCTTTTAAAAGGTTATTTCTGCAGGGAGAACAAGCACCTCTTACTGTTGGGATCTCCCACATAGAAGGGATGGTAGCCCTTGATTTAGCAATACATAGTGAAGTCTTTCCATGAGAGAGCAAATACTGTGTTAGTTCATTTTTTCTTCAGAATAACTCAGCTAACAATCTGGTTTAGGATTTTGCACTGTATTAAAGTTATTAAAAACTAATTTACTAAGTAAGCAGCTGTTGCTTTGGCTCAGTTTTACTTCAGAATAACCCGTCTGGGTGTCTTATTTGCTTTTATCGGTACTCAAGTTTTGCATTTCAATTGTGTTTACAGTACAGCCAGAATGTCCGATGACCTTTGAAGGAAATATAAGGCTACTCTAATTTTTAAATCCAGAAGCTTCTGATAAGCCCCGGGGGGGCGGGGGGGAAGAAGTATCCAGTGCTGCTGAGTTACAATATATTTTGATTAATCTTGGTTGAAGGGTGGGGACTATGGTCAGGAGCCCTGTCTGCTTCTGTATTTGTCATATCAAGTGCCTTAATTGTTTCTCTTTTAATCTTTTGAGGATAAAGCTTGGAAAAATCTTTGGTTTATTTTTATCATGTAGCTAACAATGAGAAGTGAATCCAGTTTTAAAAGAAGCATTTAATTTTCTTACTTATTCAGGATGAGGTGAATCAATACAACTTCTTTGTGGTTTTATAAGGCAGTGGGAGATCTCACAGAGGTGTATTGTGTTCATTTCAGTATCGGTTTAACAGTTTGAATTTGCTACAAACACCAAAAAGCTCCTCAGAATTTGCTTCAGGTGATTGTGCTGTTGGTTTGCTCATGTTCTGCAAAGCCCAAGTAAATGCCTTCATGCCTTTCACTAGCAGGAGCAGAAATTGTTTTTATTGGGAGAGGGTATGGTAATATGCTGGGGGAAAGCATCCTGTCTGCATGGGAGGCTGTTGTCACTCTTTCACCTGTTTAATGTTGTATGTTAATGTTAGTGCTGTATGTTTTTAGGCATGGTGTGTTCAGCAAATGCAATCTTTGGGCTGGCTGATGCATGGTACCCTACGAGGTGACCATTCTCCCCTAGAAAGGTTAATAGGCTACACGACTCTGTGGTGTGCCAGAACAGAGGCTGCTCCTGCCTCTTCCTGCATGAGCAGAGCATGACTGCACCTTATAACTGCTCCAAGACGTGCTGCTGCTTAGGCTGTGCTCCAACATTTGTGTATGTGTGAAGAACCTTTGCACATGTGTAGCTCTTAAACAGCTGAAGGTGAAATATCCAACGTGTAGCTTTTCTCTCTCATTTCTGTACAGTATTTGTTATCTACATACAGTTACATTCATGTTGCCAATGGAGAATCAAAAGGCAAATTGGGATAAACTGCTAATTTGGGGCCCCTTATATGAAAAGTTGAAATCCTCCATTTGTTAGTACCTGACACTTCATACATGTGTGCACAGCTATGCTTTCTATAGCTCTAAAGAATGGTTCTTGGTGACTTTGGCTGCAGTCCTGGCATGCAGTGCTTTCGTGTGCTTCCACTCAGCACTTCCATGTGCGAGTCAGGGGTTTTCAACCTAGTTACATAGAAAGAAAAACCGGTTATGGTGATTGCCTGTCTAAAAGCTGCTGTCAATGTCTTGCTTGCCATTACACAGGTACTTTGTGGTGAAACATCCTGGCATGCTAATGCAGCAAGCAATTCCTGGAATCTTAAAATCCTCTCTTTTCTCACTTCCGACTCATACAGAAGGCAGCTTCTGCAACAGAGTGAAAAGGGTCATGCAGACAGCAGTGTGTCTTTCATCACCTGACTTTGCCTTCCTCTCCCTGCAGGCCTATCTCATGCAAAATCTCCCTTGGTCAACCAAGTTGGTAACCTTGTCATAAAAGGAAATTAAGTTTGTTAAGCAGGTCTTTCCCCTCATGAACCCATGCTGGCTGTGACCATTGACAGCACTGTCTTTCAGATGTTTTTCAGTAACTCCCAGGATAATCTTCTCCATGATTTTACCAGGTACAGAAGTAATTAGAAGTTGAAACTTTCTTTCTACATAAAGAATTCAACTAATATATACAGGTTTTACTCTAGTGACTTGATGATGGAACAGTATTGAACATTTAATTAAATATTAAAGCTAGCTTTGTGACTGTCCAGCAAAAATGGGGATCCTGTTAGTGTTAAGGAAAAAAAAAGCTCATTGATATTTCAAGGTGATTTTTTTTTGCTTGGTTTGTTTTTGAGATGTTGTCCACAGCTCACTCCTTCAAGGGTGTTGATGCTTCTGTGTGAATCCTAGATAGTGTAGCAGCTGTGCCTAAAGGTGAAACTGTTTGGACAACAGCTATCCCTATTTATCATTGTCAGGGTCATACTTTTAAAAATAGGTTCTAAAGACACTTGTTCTATAAGCTTAGGGCGTCCAAGAGGAAAGGCAAAACTAAACACAAAACACAAAGCATTGAACAGCTTAAATAGTTCCTGCTACCCAGCCTCTGGTTTTATTATGCTTTTTCATCTCCAATTTTAAGAGCACACCTGCCAAACATTTTTGAACACTATCTCTGTCCCAGAACATAACTAGAAGTTTATTCACACAA
>VWZX01005092.1:3504-17570 GCA_013399015.1 Galbula dea
TATATATATATAAAGATATTAAACATTAAGCCTTAATAAACCTCAGTAAAAATGTCTTCTTGACCAATGACAGTGTGGTAAACATTCTGAGCCTTTCTTTGAAGAAATTAAAACTTGTGTATGAAGTCAATTGAACTTGTTTTCCCCAAAGTAGCTTTACACCCCTTTGCTATTCTAGGTGAATATTCCTACATACAGACAGAGCATTAGAGGGAGCTGGAACACCAGGCTGTGAGTGATAAGCATCACTGCAAACACTTCAGGACCAAAAGCAGGTCTGATTGTGGTATGGAAAGTCTCAGCATGGGGTTGAGGCTCTGCCATTCCTAGATGTAGTTTTCCAAATCTCTGTTTCAGCAGAATGGGTGTTTTCTCTAACCTTAATGCAAGTGGAGAGTAAGGTTTGACATCTCCTGGCCTGTGTGCTTAAGGAGTGGAGAGACAAAGAAGGAGCTAGAGGTCTACCTTTACTCGATCTGGAGGGGTAATCACCAAAAGCAGCATTTGATCTTCTGTGTGATTTCTTAAACAAATGCTTCCAGTCTTTGTAATCTTGTCTGTAAGCTCCTTGTCCCATTTCTCTCTAGGGCTCAGAGGGTGCTAGAGGTGGAGGTGAAGAATCCTGGAGATACTTAATGGCCCTCATAAACTCAACAACCAGTCCCATCCTTTCCTGCCTCCAGCTGGGTCATTCTTAATCCATTCTAACCTCATGATGATTTTTTTTTTTTCACAGACCCACAATGATAAAACCACAATACTTCCACAGTATTGCATTATTTCAGCTATGGCCATGTATTACCACCCAGAAATCACTTTGACCTCTGACATTACAGAATGACTGGCTCATTATGGGAGCCAGTTTGGCATCCATTGTGAGAGCGAATTTGCAAAGCAGCCTAAGGAAATTTGGCGCCCCATTCCTATTGAATTACAATGGGATTTGTGCATTGAATTTCCTTAGTGCTTTTAAACTTTGCCTTCTTTTTAAAGTAATAAAGGTGGGGTTTTAATAAGGACTCTGTGTTGGCTTAATTTTGCTTCTTTTGAAGTTGCTGGACATTTTACCACTTCCCTTCAATGAGACCATCATTTGGCCAGTGCTCTGCAATTTTGAAAATCTGACAGCAGAGATTTCGAATTATTTACTTTTAAATTTATGACCTAAAGGTTTATCAAAAAATTTAATTTAGGGGAAAAAGAAAAGCAAAAAAAAAAAATAAAGAAAGAGATGAGGGGAGGAACAAAGAACAGTGGAGAGAATTGAACTTGATGAAATTTAGTAAGTAAATTCCAAATGCTCTCCAAATGCAGCTTGATTATCTCGGTCTCAAATAGCCTTGAAAGCCCTAAGATTTATTTAACTTTGGAAGATATGAAGGGGTTTCCAAGATACTTTCCAGCTATGGTACACCAGTATACTAAAAAAAATCAGCTTTGAAGGCAGAGACCTAATTAACTTTCTTCAAGATGCTTTATCTGCTTCATCTAAGTATTTTTAAAAAAAAAACTTTTAAACTATATGTATACATTATTAGCTATTAACCTATTATGTGGCTTCTGGTCAATTCAGAAAACATTCTCTGAAATCAAATGTGAACCAGAGTATACTCACACTGTTGCATATTTGGAAGTATTTTGAACTTCTTAATTCTGTTTGATAATGCAGGACATTCTTTGGCAGACTGGAAACTCTGCTTCGAAAGTAGACAGCTATTCCTCCTGGCCACATTTTTACCACTATTTTGAAGAGAAATTGCACAGAGGGGTGGTGCATGGTTAACAATGGGAAGCAATGCAATGGGATAGCTGAGGCCATGAGTCCATGATGAGGGCAGGCTCCAGGCAGCAGAATTTACTGTGAGCCTGAACAAAGAAGCCAGCTATCAGTGCAGTCCTCAAAAAAACTGTAAGGTATGAGATGTGGGAGAAGAAGCTCCAAGATGAGAACCTTTGAGTAGGACACAAGTGGTAGGTGTTTTTTGTTTGCCTGCAGGATAAGCCAAGGGGGAAGGAAACTGGCTGGGCTGTAGAGAAGCTGCTTCGCCACTCAGAGGAGGACTTGTGTTGAGGAAGGAACATCCTGAACTCCCTAATGGATGCCTAGGGCTAAAAAGGAACAAGAAGGGTAAGGGAGTCAGGTAGAAGAGTGTTGGTTTGGCCTAAAGCTGTATTTTCCTTCTATGAGAAAAAGTGCTGGAATGGTGGCAGTAACTCCCAGAAAGCAGGTGTATCTCATTGTTCTCAGTTTTCTCTGGTTCTAAATAGTGCCACATGCTGGGAAGTCAGGATGACCAGCATTGCTCCAGGGCTCTGGGCTTTCTGGATTGTGTCTCCTATTTTTATGGAGACATGACATATGGAGATCTTCAGCATTGTGACAAACAAAGGGGCCAAAGAAGGATGTTGTAGCTTAGACCACTGGAATTTTATGAGAGCAAAAGTCCAGTAGTTCTGTGAGCCCTAGACAAGAAGCTTAATGAAATACCCAGCCCTAGACAGCCCATCGGCTTTACTGATCAGAGTCTTCAATGATCATAAAATGAACTTTATGTCTAGTATTAAACTCTCATAAATCTATTCAATTAATTACTTCCTCTGTATCAGATGGGATTATCATCAAAGTGAACTAAGGCTCATCTAGTATCTTCAATTATATGTTCTTCAGTAAGTTGTGCTCAAAAGTTATTGCACTCAGTTTTGTGAATCCATTATCTCAGGAGACTATGGCCCTAGCTCTATTAGCAGACTGAGTTTCTGGTTCAAGTAGTACTGTTTGGAAACAGGACCAAAGCAGAAATTAGTCTGGTTTCAGTGCATATGGAAGCTTCTCCTCTTTGTATTGGGCAAAAGCAAGCTCAATGCAGAAGGAAACACTGTATTTACCCCAGGAAGTGTGCTAAAAAAAAAAAAAAAAAAAGTGGAGGTAATTATAAATTTTTTAAAAGTTCTCCAGAAAATGTTGAGCTAAAATGAGAAGCATTGAGATGATGGAGGAAAAATGTTTTGGGTGGGGGTGAAAGAATGCATGAGAATGAAGTCTAATTTTACACTTCTTTCCTTAATTCCATGAAGATGTCAAATACAAAGCTAAAAACACTTTTTCAATAGATTTTTAGAATTTAAGCACACTTCTCTTCAAGTCAACTTCTTTTAGTATTTAATGCTGCAAAAAGGTAGTCAAGTGCAAACATTCAGAAAAAAAAGAACTTCTCACCTACTGGCTGCCCTTCAGCTAGCAAAATTCTGTGTGTTAGTCTCAGGTGTATATATTTTTTGTCTCCTGTTTGGATTCAGCTCCAAAAAAGAATTTGCACAGAGCAAGAAACTTCAATTCAAGCAGAGAACTCTGATTCGGCACTAATAAACTCAGTCTCTCTGTAGCTGGCAGTGAGGCACATATCTACTGAATGCACAATAGTGCAGGTTACACTGGCAGCAGCTCTCCTGCATATTGCTGACCAGAGATGTTTCTTAAATTATGGCAAAGACTGCTAGAGCAAATAGGACCCAAGGTCTGACACAGGCTTTTCCTTCATGGTCTCAGTTCAAGGCATTCTCCTCCATCTTCCATGTAGGTTTAATTGTCTGATTGTGGACACAGGACACTAATTCTCTTTGATTCTTCCTAATGAGAGAGGTTAAAAAAAAAAAAACAAAACAAAACCAAACCCATCCAAACAAACAAAATGCACACACACAGAGCAAAAAAAGTCCAAACAACTGACAGTTCTAGAAATTCCTGTTACACTGACAGTTTATTACAAGATTCCTTACTGTGGACTGTCTGATTCAAATAGGAAGCTACACAGATTCGCTTACAAGGGCTCTCACAGTGGGGAGCTGCCCAGAGAAGTTCAGTCACACTCAAGCCAAGACATTTTAGTAATGTATTACATGAGTAATACCTTTGGCATATAGATAGGTGGGTCAGCTGATATCTGTTGGTATATAGGGGTACTTTATTTTTAACTTGGATACAGTATTTATAGCCTTGGTGCCCTGACCCAATATTTCAGGAGAAAAACTATAATGACTTGTGAGGTCTTCTGCTACCACCTTCCTTCTCTCAGTGAATTCATAATTTGTTAATGGGGTCACTGCTTCACTTCATTGTACCTCATTTCCCCTCTGTTCTGTTGTTTATCCATTGCTGCAAATTGTGTGCAGAAAGCTATTGTTCCTCCTTGGTGTCCAGTACAGAGACACTCTGTTCCTAACTGGTGTTACTAGGCTCTTCTCCCATGCAAATGATGCTGAGTAGATGTCATATCAGGTATCTTTTGCATAAGCTTTTCCTTCCAGAACTCTCATCTGAATTACTTTGCTCAAACACAACTTTTCAGAGTCTCAGAACAAGATGGACTTTATTGCAGTTTTCAGCCTTTCAGGAAACACATGGTGAAGATAGACCCAGGCTTTTATTGGGGATGCACAGCAATAAGGTGAGAGGCGACGTATGCAAACTGCAACAAGCTAAATTCTGACTACATATTGAGAAAAAAAAAAAAGAGTAACCACAGTGTGGGTGGTCAAACACTGGAAGAGAGGCCCAGAGTTGTTCGGAACCTGTACCCTTGAGCTTAAAAATTCAGCTAGTCAAGACCTGGGGCAAAATGACCTAACTGACCATGGTCTGAGTAAGATGCTGAACCACCAGCTGACCTCCAGAGGTCCCTTACAAGCCAAATTATTCTATCCTTCTATGTCTACTTACTATCTTACATATTTAGGCTATTTCAGTTTTATTGAACAAAATCATATTAAAAATTTGACAACAGACTGCACAGATAATTAAATAAATAGCCTTTTCTTCTATCTTGGCATTAATGAATTTTGCCTTGAGGCTGAATGATGCCAATTCCATTTTATAAAAAATGCAGGCTGACAAAGAGTAAGTGTGGCTTTTCCACCACCATAAGAAAAAATAAGAAAGATCTTTTACAGTTTTGGTGGTTTTGCCATTAGAAACAGATAAAAATTAACTCTTTTTATCTTGATAAACATCATGTTTCATAATGGGACAGTGTGAAACAAGTCCAGCCATTGAAATCAAAGGGAGCCCTTTTTCTTGACAAGTGTGGCTCGCAAATTGAATCCTTTTGGATGTTGTTTCTCAGTGGCTGTTTGGCATCTTTGGGGTTTTTTGCTTGGCTTTTTAAAAATGCATAAATAGTCGAAATGGCCATAGTAAATTATGCCATTGCAGATTCTGTTCTCTCTAGGTAATTTTAGTATAACCTGTGCTTCAAAGATATGGAATATGCTAATTAATTAACTTCTGCTTTAACTCTTGAAATAGAAACTGAGCCAGCATTGTCTTTGAAGGTGATACTCCCTGTATTTACAGTGACAGAACACTAAATGATGGGTTTGGATTTTCATGGTGAAACTAATATGATAAAGTTGCTAGGTAAATTTTCCAAAGCTTTTTGTAAATTGTGTCATAATAAACCCTCAGCTTACATACACTGAGAAATTGTTTAAAGGTAATAAATACTGATATTCATGTTGCTTTTCTTGTCTCTAATGGCGAAGGAGGACATTATGGTGGTTGGAGGTCTTGATAAAGCTCATTGAAACCAGAGGAAGGACATGACCTTCTTGCATGACCTTAGGGCTGCATGAGCAAGAGCAATCCTAATATTCAATTTCTTATCTTTCTGCTTAGTTTTTGTTTAATACAGACATTCTTAAAAGTTAATATGAGCTCAAACCACTCATATGTTCCTTCAGTCTAAAGGCATTGTTTTTTCCCCTCTCTTTGAACAGAAAAACAGACAACTTTATAAAAAAATAAAGCACATAATTATGACATTTGATAGGCTGAACACAGAGTTTAAGTCTCATAAACTGTATGAAGATGATTGCCTGGTTCCCCAAGACACCCTCTTTTTTTAATTTCGTAGAAACTGTGAAATTAAACTAGATGCCCCCCAACAATTCTGTGGGAACCCAGCACTCCAGCTGTAGAGAGATTGCAGGAGAAGAATAAGCAGCCTATAGCCCTAGTAAGACTGAACCAATAGACAAATGCCTAGAGAACAGCTTTTTCATTCAGGCAAGCTTGAGGAAGGGAATATTTATACAAAAGCCAATTTATGTTGCGTGTAGCTGTTTTGTTTATTAATACCACTGAAGACACAAGTGCTTCATTTCTCCCAGCCCAGGTTTCTTTTTCAGCCTGACCTTCTGTCACATGACTTGAATAGTATAATGTTGCAATGTGTTACCATGGAAATGATAGTGATGATGGAATGTGTTCAGCATAGCCAAATTTGAACTTAATGAGAGCAGATGTGACTTTGAGCTTTCATTCCCAAAGAGCAGACCTGGTTGTATTGTCATCTTTTCTTAGGAATCATGGAGAAAGCCCTTAAACACAACTCTTTATGACAGCATTAACTGTGAACACCAGTACAAATGTATGCAAATAATTTCTACTTGCTGTAAACATCCTCCTGTGAAGTCAAATGCACCTCTAACAGGAGAACTATGGAAGTGGACAAACCATGAGGAAAACAAGAGCTCTTATCCATCTGCCGTTCTCATTGCTGATGTGCATTATCTTCTTTAAACATAAGCAGATTCCTGTACGTCACTGTGTGTTACAGGTTTTGGTCTTTACACTTTCCTAAGAAATAACTACTTCCAGTTGCTGCAGACCAGTATGACATCTATGCAAAGCTGCATAACACCATGAATAAATTATGGCTGTCACCAACTTCTCTGTCTAAAAAAGACTGTTACAAAAATAAATTAGCATTGCTCTTGAGCACTGCTAAGAGTAAACATCTCACACATGACTTTGCTAACTGAAAGAATAAGATCTCCATTTCACCACAGTGAAGCCTGTGCAATGCATTCCCCATGTGGGAGAACCCAACCACAGAGAGAGAAAAGTCCTAATGCAGGCAAGAAGCATTCAAACCAAACATTTTAGAGCCAGTTCCAGCCCTAATAACTTGGAGCAAGATCAAGAACTCAGCTGGATCATGATCAGGAGAGAAGTCTAAGCCTCCTTCATAGTTCCTCTGGATGATGTCTTCTCTGTAGATCCCCGGGGAGAGACTGGACCTCTGAAATTCCCCCTACCCATAGTGTGCTGTCAGATGGAGATACCTGAAAGGAACTAGCTGTGAATCTCACCTATCACTATATGTGAATTGTCTTATATTGCAAGTATTGTGACTTTAATTTGTAAAAAACAAGACCACCTCAGGCTTCAGGAACAGTACTTGAAAAAATTAGTTACAAACACTGATATTCGTAACTGCATGTTGAGAACAAGTCATCCTACCTTTGTGTGTGGAGTCCTCCTGTCTACGTTTTCTTGCTCCTTGAGGCTTCCAAAAGTCCTGATTGCAAGGCAGAAGTTCAGATGAAAATGTTCATTGCTGTATCTATGAGAACTTTCTACTGGAACTCCTCTGGTGAACATCTAGAAGAAAAGAGCAGTGCAAACACCAGCCAGCATTCTTATCAGGAGCTCTCAGTCATGCTACAAAGCTCTCACCTTTCTCATGTGGGATGGCACATCATGGCATGGTGCTCCTGAGCAGATGGAACTCCAAAGACAGAAGGTAGCACACGTAAGGAAGCTGTTTTTCAGCACGGTGTGGGGCTTGCCATCACCATTCAATAGTGCTGGCCAAAATCAACAAAACTGCATGTTCTCTGTGCACTTAATATTACACCAGCCAGGCAGATTATCCCATACAGTTCAGGGTGATGATGTTCTTTAGTTTTGACATCCCAGCACCACGGTGAGCACTGAAGTATGATGAGTAACGACTGTAGCTAGCTGCCATAGGATTGCAGCAGACTAGGCATATCACAAGTTACAGCTGAAACATTAGCTGGAAGCTGGGTGAAAGGAATCTGTTTAACAGGTGTGCTAAGAGTCTGGCACAGAGACTTGGGCTGGGGCCAGCACCACTGAATGTCTGCTGTGTTGATTCGCTGACTGGCTAGAGTTACGGCAGGGTGGAGGGAAACAAACACAAATGCTTCTTCAGCTGCAGCAGCTTCTCACTTGATAGAAAATGCCTTTGGTGTTCCTGAGTGATCTAGTTCTGCAAAGCTGCAGCCCTCTTTTTCTCTTGGTTTTCTTTTCCTTCAAGAAACCACATAGCTGCCCTTTAACAGGGGTTGTTCCTTTGAAGTCCCCATTTAAAGCTAGAAAATGCAGAGCAGCAGGGAGCAGCAATCCTGAGATTTGGCTGGCTCAGTGCAGCCACCAAAATCTTTCAGGTATGACTTTGACTAGTAGATCAGTGGCTGTTTGTTGGTGAGATACACTCACACTAGGGATTTATGCAGCAGATTCATCTCTCCTGTGCAGTTACTCTCAGGATTGCAAGAACTACCTTAATATTAGCATGGAAATTACTCCAATTTCTAGACATCATTTCAAAGCTGCTAATTCAACCTTCTCACCACACAACTAACAGATAATGATTGGAAGAGGTTTAAGCATGTTAGGCTTCATAGGTTGGGACAGTTTTAGAGAGCAAACTTCCTGATGTCCCATTGACCTTACTGAGAGTTTTGGGTTCACACAAAAAGGTGATAAAAGAATTGGGGAATCTTTCTCTGATATGGAATTTTAAAATATGCTGTTACCAATTATTAAATAAAAATTTGGCTTTGTATGGCTGATATCAATAGAAGCTGTGCTTCTAATCTCAGTGGGCTTTTTGGAAGAGCATTTCATAATTTCTGAGCTCCTGTCCACCAGTTAGGACTAGAGTGGAAACTTTTTATTATGTGTTAGCACTATATTGGGCAAATAAAGAGAGAAGCTAGAAAAGCATGGATTTGCTGTACAAATGGCCCATTTGCCTCCAGAAATAAGCCCTGAAATGGGCAACAGCAAGTACTCCAGTCTGCACAAATTTAGCTGAATGTAGATGGCCACAGTGTGATATATCCAGTTCACTGAAAATCTTTACAGGACCAGAGCCATAAGTACTTCAATTTTATATTCTCTTACTCTCATTCTTAATTACCTCCTTTCTTGACTGATCTCCCAGAATTATGAAGCCTAGCAGAATCTGTCCAACAATTGTTCAAATCAAAGAGAATTTTTCAGCACCTGAAAACAAGAACAAATGGAACCAGAAACATAGGTTACACAGGTAAATGTTTGTAAATGAGCTTCATTCCTTAATTCTTCAAAACAGCAAGCATGCAATCAGGTCAGGGAAAATTGCTAACCTGAAACAATAATTATTATTTGCCTTTTGTGATTTAGCAATTAATTAGCATATGACTAGTGCACATTAGGCTTATACAAGATTGCAAATCTGTAGTCCCAGCCCCAGCTGGAGTCTTTGTTAGACTATTCTGCTGACATAAGTCTTAATAAGTAGATTGGTAATTTTTGTTATGGGCTTCTTTCTTGTTTAGAGGGTAAGAAACAACCCAATTCCTCTAGGTCTGAAGAAGGATTAATTGATTGGTCTCATATGAACCTGAAAGCCATTAAGAGCATGAAGGATGAAAAGCAATTCAGAATGCTTTATTACCATTTTCTACTAAAGTACCAGTTTCGACTCTGGACCTACTGTGAAGCAGCAGGTTTCCAGATATTGACTGTGCTGGCATGTACTTCTGGAAAAGAGAAAACGGCTGATTTCTAAAAGCAGAAACATCTGTTCATGTCATCAACACACTTTCTGGCTGAGGTTAGACAGCAAGATTGCTAAATAAGTCCATGTGCTACTGGTTCCATTGACCACAGCAAAATGGTGGCAAACAGTGAACCACAATAACTCCTCCTTCACCCTTAACACACTATTATATAAAAATCAGTTTTATGGTACTCTCCATAGTCCTTACTATGTGTTTTTTAAAACTAAGGCAAGGAGAATCTTTTTTGTGCAGGAGACTTGTGAATTTCAGAAAGGCAAAACTGGCATAGTTGCCAGTCTGGGCACTGCAATAGGACAGCCCAGATCACTGTCTAGGGTGGTTCTTTTACACCATGTTTTCTTTTCTTTGGCTGTTTGATTCAGTCGTTTCTCCATTTAAAACAGTAAAAGTACAGCCTACCAAAGTCTACCAAAGTAGTTAAGCAGCACCAGCAAGTGAATATGATTGAGAAACTTGACTACCATCAGGACATCGGTCTGAGGAGTTTATCAAGAAAACTGTCCCCATCTTTTTTCCTGAATAAGGAGGGTGGGCTTTTTCATTTGTGTCAGAAGGAAAACTTACTTAAAAATCAAAAGAATGGCAGCAAAGTCTGAAGAAATGGAAGCAGACAGTAAAATTCAAGCCTGTATCCATGAGTAGCGTGTGTACACTTATATTCTGTAAAAGCAGATCATGAATTGGATTTCGACCTGTGATTAGCTTTCCTAGTGAAGTCATAAGTTACTGACCACAAGTATTTGCTAAAGTCCTTTCAGAAAGAGGGTCATTGATTGAATAAAGCCCAGAGAGAAGAAAAGTGCACAGTCAACCTATGGGGCATGTTTTGCTGTTCCCAGTACACCTTCCCTTACAAATTATTTGACTTGTTCTCCACTTTACAGCAATATAGGGACGTTTCCTGCTTCAGAACTAATACTTCAGCCTTTGATCCTGCAGTGAGGCCCATAAATGAGACCTTGAGGAAGGAACTCTTTCTTCTTCTTGCTTCCAGTACTCATGAAACCATTTCTCCACCCGCACTTCAGCGATGTACTCAAGCACATGCTTAACATTAAGGTCATGCAGGATTTATGTATGTGATTAAAATTAAGCATGCATTTAAATGCTGTGTGGAACTGGGACCTCAATGAGGATGGCTGTTGGATCAACCTGCTATGACCTCTGCTGAGCTGATTATAACTCAGCCTTTGTAGCATTCTATTTTTCCCCAAAAGTCATAGGTTATTCACTGTGTCTTGTAACAGAAATGTAAATGGTCCTGCATTTTTTTTCTAAAACACTATGCAAATGATATGTATTTTTCTAGCTCTGTAACAATTCAAGACGTTAGAAAAGATTTCCCATGCTGCTCCCTCCCCAGTCCTAGGTCTGTAAAGCCTTTTGTGCACCAAGAAAGCATGTGAAGTATAAAAATACTTTGAGTGCTTTTAAAGTTCTAGTAAAAAATAAAATAAATTTCTGTGAAAATTTCACTTTTCTGCAGACTGTGTGTAAGAGAAAAAATATGGAAGTTGGGTTTGTGTCTGCAACAGAAGCAAGAATAACAGTTAATCATCCACACCACAAAGATTCTTGTATCATCCACTTTTTGGCCATTAAAAAAATTTAAGGCATAAATAATGAGGCAGATTTGCTTCACTTCTTCTTCTGAAGGAACATTCCTCTCTTGCTGAGTGCTGAGAGTGGACTCTCAATATGCCTATAGGATCAAGAATCTGAAGGAGATTTTTAATTTTTTTCTGCATATTGAGATCTATGGATCATTCCAGACTTTACCCCAAAGAAAACAAAACAACACAAAAGAAAAAAAAAAAAAAAAAAGCCATGAGATCATCTGCATCACTGCTGTAAACAGATTAGCCCCATGTCATGTGAAAACTCCTTATCACACAGCTGGGATTTAATGTATGAGTACTCACCCTTTGCTGTGTAGCCCTGCATGGCCATTCATCCTGATGTTCTAACTGCAAAATATTTTAACAGCGCTTTTTTCCAATTTACCTATCACCCATATTATGAACAGGGACACTTGATCTTCCTTCTGATTTTTAATCCTTCCCTCTCTCTGTCCAGAAGGACTGCTTAACCTAAAACCTTAATCCTTAAGCTTGGAAAGTCTGTAGTCACTTGCCTTCACAACCATGTTAGATTTATCACTGCATCATCAGAACTACTATTTTTTTTTAACAGAAAAGTCGATGTGCTAAGCCTCTCCTCCAGCATTGCAGCCTTCTGATATTTCAACCTGAGATAATGCTGGTGTCTTTGACCACTCTTGCAGCTAGGACACTTCTTAATTTTAGATTATGTTAACTCATTTCCAGACTGCTGGGAAATCTTGGCTAATCAAGTTCCAAAAGACTATTAAACATTTCATACCTTACCCTGATGGAAACGAGAAAGAGCTGTTTATTGTAAGCAGACAATTAAAAAATAAGTACAAAAGCCCAACATTGTAAAGACAATGAAATCTTTGCCATTCACATTAGCAGTCCTTAAATTGTACCCGAAATGCTTTATTTGGTTCCTACATGTTCTTAGCTTTGACCGTACCCTGCTTCCCTGGGCTTTACAATAGCTTCAGCCCTTTTCTCAAGGAAGAAGCTATTCGTATAATTCGCTGTATGATGTTTCCCTCACCTCTTCCTAAGAATGGCTAATAACCTCACCTTTTACTAGCGATGGGAAAAATGGCACAGGAAAGAGATGCTGAAGACCAAAATTCGTTATTTCTGCCACTCATGAAAGACATTTTTCTTCATTAAACAAAGTATCTTGAGGGCACAAGAGAGGTTTAAAATCTTCCTCATCTAGTTCAGATTTCTGCTTTAATATCCTTTTACCATTCCATACAACTACTCTCCACTAACAGCACTTGTAATTCCCTTTTTGGTCTTTCCGTTCTGCCTTGCACCAAGCCACCTCTCCCTGGGACTGGTTCTTTTAGAGATATACAGAACTTCTCTATGTTACATGAGATGCTTCTATGATATTTTACATGATATGCAAAATACATGCTTTACATTTTTATACTCCACTATCGATTTAAGTAATAGTTTAAATCAAGTGGGAAGTTCAGGGATATTCTTACGTAGCTGTCTGGTATTCATGCTTATGAAAAGCTGAATTCTATTTTTTTTCCTGAATGTTTACACTCCAAAACTTAAACATGTTTATAGTATAACTGTTCCTAATTTTTTTTTTCAGTCATGAAAAAATGCAGGCATAGACAATATATTCTACTTGTTTTGAAAATGTTAACTGTATATTAAAAACAAAGCAAATTTGCAATATAGCTAACAAAAAAACCTGACAACTTTAGGTTTAACTGCTTTCTTCATCTGAATGACTACACCTTGTAGAATTTCCATTTCTTATTAAAAGTCACTACTGAAAATTATGGTCTAGTAGTTAATAACTGACACCATAAATTTATCAAAACTGAAGTAGGGCCTATGAAAGGATAGGAGTTGATCTCAGGACTTCTGTGAGAGAAGCAATGTAGCTAGACCTTCAGGCTTTAACATATAAAACTTCAGCCCTCACCAGTAGGGAGGGCATACAAATATAGCCTTTATTGCACATAATTTTCTGGAATTAGAATTTATCTGTCAAGGGTCGAGGCTGGGCTGACCACCAACCCAAAGACAGATGCTCTTTATTACCCACTGCTTCCTCCCTCACAGGAAGGGAAAGGGGATAAGAGAGTGAGAGAGACATGTGGATTGGAAAAAAACCCCAAAACTACTTCAAAAATAATAATAATAATAAATGAAATATATAAAAATATGTACAAAACCCAATACCAAACCCAAACACCCCTTGATGGTAACTATGTCACTGCTGATACTGAGGCAAAAAGTCTCAGCAGCAGATGGGATCCAGGCTCAGGGGTTGGATCCTGGGCAGAACAGACAGTTCTCAGATGTTGACCATTAAAGCAGAAGAAGAAAGAGCGAGCTATAAAGGGGGAGTGGACCCTCATTTTATGTATCAAATATGATGTATATGGAATTGAATACTTAGTTGGTCAGTTTAGGGTCACCTGTCCTGTCCAGTCCTACCTGAAAGTGCAGCCTTTACACTGCACCTCTCAATGTGAGACAGGAGATTCAGCAGTGACCTTGCTTTGCGTACCAATCCTTGGTAACAAATCTAAACATTAGGTCTTATCACTGCTAGAAGCTAGCAGTGTCTGCAAAAACATGTTGTTATTCTCAGAAAGCACAGTTTCTCAGAGGAGCTTCAATGAAAAGTAAAATCTTTAAACAGAATTAGTTCTGTTCTAACCCAAACCAGGGCATTATCATATATTGCTGGCATGACTGCCTGTGCACATTTGTATTCGTGTTGTAGAATGGGCACTTCATTGACCACTGCAATTAACCCAGCCAAATAAAAGCCCA
>VWZX01005092.1:17625-137016 GCA_013399015.1 Galbula dea
GAGGCTGGGCTGACCACCAACCCAAAGACAGATGCTCTTTATTACCCACTGCTTCCTCCCTCACAGGAAGGGAAAGGGGATAAGAGAGTGAGAGAGACATGTGGATTGGAAAAAAACCCCAAAACTACTTCAAAAATAATAATAATAATAAATGAAATATATAAAAATATGTACAAAACCCAATACCAAACCCAAACACCCCTTGATGGTAACTATGTCACTGCTGATACTGAGGCAAAAAGTCTCAGCAGCAGATGGGATCCAGGCTCAGGGGTTGGATCCTGGGCAGAACAGACAGTTCTCAGATGTTGACCATTAAAGCAGAAGAAGAAAGAGCGAGCTATAAAGGGGGAGTGGACCCTCATTTTATGTATCAAATATGATGTATATGGAATTGAATACTTAGTTGGTCAGTTTAGGGTCACCTGTCCTGTCCAGTCCTACCTGAAAGTGCAGCCTTTACACTGCACCTCTCAATGTGAGACAGGAGATTCAGCAGTGACCTTGCTTTGCGTACCAATCCTTGGTAACAAATCTAAACATTAGGTCTTATCACTGCTAGAAGCTAGCAGTGTCTGCAAAAACATGTTGTTATTCTCAGAAAGCACAGTTTCTCAGAGGAGCTTCAATGAAAAGTAAAATCTTTAAACAGAATTAGTTCTGTTCTAACCCAAACCAGGGCATTATCATATATTGCTGGCATGACTGCCTGTGCACATTTGTATTCGTGTTGTAGAATGGGCACTTCATTGACCACTGCAATTAACCCAGCCAAATAAAAGCCCAAACCACCACATTCTTACATACTAGTAAAGAATGTGGGAACATAAATGCAGATCTGTGCACGATTGTTCCCTTCAGCACTGCCAGTGTGCCCACAACAAACATAGGTGGCTAGTGTTTCCATCACAAGGATTCCTCAGATTCCTCCTCTGAAAGCCTGCCCGGCTCATTAGCTGCCTAGTAAAATAAAAACATAAGGCTCCTCTTACTAACCTATATATCAGCCTTAAGCAGAGGTACAAAAGGACCTGGTTTTCAATTTTAAGAGTTTAAGAACAAATAATTTAATTCAGAAAGTATGTGCTCCTGATTAAATAAATAAAAAGGCATTAGATAGCATGTGTAACTTCTGTGGAAAAGCTGAGGCCTACTTTGGCTTAACTTAACATACAGATTAGTTTTGTGTGTCTGTCGTGTTCGTAATACAGAAAATCATGCCGTAGAGATGTTGTAGTGCCAAGATTCTGGAATTTAATCTGTTCCCTTTTTCTTTACTAATATTATTTATTTTAACAGCACCAGGCAAGATCAAGACTCCATCTTATTCAACAATTCATCAGAATTGTCAAGGGGAAAAAAAGAAAATATGCAATTACCTGAGGTGCACAAGATTTGTCATGTTAGGTCAGATTGATCCTGTCTCTGACAATGACCAATTGCAGATTTTTCAGGAAGGAATATGAGGCCAGAGCAGCAACAGCTACTGATATGGTCTTCCAGATTCTGAAAAAAAAACCCCAAAGATAAGCCACTACAAACCTGAATATATTGCTACTTGCTGTAAGAATTAAGTTGTGTACCCGGATATGTCCACACACTTGGTGTCATGTATGATTGGCTACAAGTGGCTTCCACTCAATTTACTCCAAACACACACTTTCAACAACAGCTGCCTTACAAGATAGTAAATCCAACAAAAAATATCTGATCTGCTGAATCCCAGAACAGAGCTTTAAAACACAAGTCTTTGAATATTTTATCTGAGAATACAGTCTTGTCAAGTCACTCAGCTTTACTTGAATATCATTCAAATTTTCATCTCTGGCCAGACCAGTTATAGTCTCCTCAGGAAGCTTGAGCAACATCACCATCCCTGCCACCCTGCCAAGATAGATTTAATCGCGAATGATATAAAACATACGCCTAAACAACAGAAGCGAGCTCTAGAGGGGATCAGACTACTCACTGTGCAGTGTAAGATCTAAACACAGGAATCTGAGGGCCTCTGAGGCAGCTAACACTATGAGGATGACAGTCACTCTTAAACCGCAGTGTTACTATTACTCAACCCTGTGAACTATTTGGCCCAAAACAGGCAGTCCCTTAATTTCTGGAGAACAATCCACACTATATTGAGCTTGGATTGAGAAGCCTAGATCTTGCCAAAACTGACTTTATTAAATGTTCTCTAGTAGCCCAGTCAAAATAACTTACTTTGACTGGTTGAGGACCCTTCTATTCTTATATGCTTGGAGTTCACACAGCCATGACAAGGTGTTCTGTTCTGTTCAGGAGGTGTTGCCTTTGAAAGCCTGGGGACCCACTCTGCTACAGTAGTTATGGGCTATTGTTACCTTGCAAAATAGAGGAAAAGCTGATTGGAATCCCATGGGACATTGTTCCTTAGATTACAATCCTTTCTGAACTGAGGGATTGATGGATTCTTCATTAAAAGAGCAAAGAGTGCACCTAGAAGGAAACACATTTTTTTGTCAATTGGTTTAGAGATGTGGCAGGAAGGAGCTATTCTTTTGGGAAGAACCACATGAAAATGCAAACAAAATCCAACAAGAAGATCCAACAACAAGATCCAGCAACAGGCAGCTCACAAACCTGGCTTATCATCCTACTGTGTGTGCTGAAGTGTTTGAAGGCTCGCTTTGCTAGGTGAGGCACAAAACAGGATCATGGAGGTCAGAGGGGAATATCCTGCCCCTTCTTGTGAAGTTAAGGCCAAAGGAAGCCATACTGAAAACCACTCCACTCCTGCCTTACTCCACTCCTGAAGGTGGCTATGCTTCCAGCCCATGTGTCTGAAAGAGGAACAAAACAGTGATTGAGCTGAGGAAGAGCTGATGGAGGTTGCTAGGGAGGACACTGGGACTACATCCAAAGCAAAGCACCACTCATTGCAAAAAGAGTAGATGCATCAGGCCCTCCAGGTTTGAGTGAAACCCTATTGTTGTTGATGGAAAGCTTTCTATTCATCTGAGTGGAATAAATGAATGATTCATGACATGTATTGTTTAGATGGTAGTGAGTGAGCAGTCCCCTAAAACAGGAATGAATCAGAAAGGTGCAAGCTTATGATGTGTATGAAGTCTTTTTTAGATATAGATTGCACTACAGGAAGCCTTTGATCTTTGAGAAAAATCTTAGTTTGCCTTCAGCAACTTGAAGCAGACACTCAATGCTGCAGGTACATCCCCTGCAAGCCACAGTTTTTGTTGTTAGGCTGACTTCATTTCTGTGACAAAACATGAGTGACAAAATATCATGGCTGAAAAATGCCAGATGGAAGGAGGGCAGAAGTACAAGTCAAGATACATTTTTATTTAGGAAACACAGCTTCCAGATTGATCGAATTGGACTAGGATTTCTTTCCCCACAAACTGTTTCCTATATTTGGCACTCCAATATCCAGCTAGCTTACTGCACTCTAAATAACAAATTGCTAAAGGACAGGACCTACAGGTACCTGTGTTCATGGGATCCCTCAGGATCACGTGCATGTCAGAGGTAGCAACTGACACTGATGCTTTGCAAACTTGTACAGAAAGTAATGCAACTGCATTAGCAGTACGCAGATCAAAGATGCTTTGTGCTGCTGCTTGCAACACGTAGTAAAACTAAAGTCCTTGTAGTTGCCAGAGGTAGAAAAATCAATGATTATTCCTTTCCTTCTTTATTCCCTTACTCAGCCAAATACACCTATGCCTTAAATTGAGTACAGATACCCTTTTCCTGCTAAGTCAAGTTTCCTCAGACAACACTGGTTTTGAAAGGTTCAGTTTAACTTTTCTGTTGTTTCACAACCCTTCTTATCTCTAGTCATTCTAACTTTGGCCTGTTCACCTTCCTGTTTTACTCTTCTAATTTTTTTCAATATACTGGTAAGCAAACTCATTTTGACAACATTTGACTGAGAAACTTTAGTTCAATGAGTATTAGGCTTCAGTTTATATAACTGTAATACAAATAATTCTACCAAATTTGCCATGATCAATGAAATACAGATTCCACTTAAATTGTTCTGTAAATCTCAATTACTGTGGTTATAATTTTTGTGAATTCATACACTAGGGAATTAATCTGTTTAATAAACTGGGATGCTGATAACTTGTAAAGTGTTGTGATGAGTGGTATGAAGATCTCCAGTCCATGTTTTAAAACTCTTCAAATTGCCATCTCTGTATTTACAAAATAGGAAAAGTGGGAATGGCTTCAAACTGAAGGAAGAAAGATTTAGACTGGATGTTGGGAAGAAATTCTTTACCCAAAGGGTAGTGAAACACTGGAACAGGTTGCCCAGAGAGGTTGCAGCTGGCCCATCCCTGGCTGTGTTCAAGACCAGGCTGGATATGGCCCAGGGCAACCTGGTTTAGTGGATAGTATCCCTGCCAATGGCAGTGGTGTTGGAGCTAGATGATCTTTATGTACCTTCCAATCTGGGCCATTTTATGATTCTATAAAAAAATTACTAAAAATTAAGTCACAGAATCAAAGAAGCATCAGGGCTGGAAAGGATCTTCAAGATCATCAAGTCCAACCAATAGCCCTACACTACTCTTATCCCTAAACCTTCCCCTGAAGTGCCACATCTACCTGTTTTTTTAAAACATCCAGGGATGGTGACTCCACCACTTCCCTGGGCAGCCTATTCCAATACTTCACCACTCTTTCAGTGAAGAAATTTGTCCTAATATCTAACCTAAAACTGGACTGACACAACGTGAGCCCATTCCCTCTAGTCCTATTGCTAGTCACAAGGGAGAAAAGGCCAACACTTGCCTCTGTACAACCTCCTTTTAGGTAACTGAAGAGAGTGATAAGGTCTCCCCTCAGCCTCTTCTTCTCCAGGTTAAACAACCCCAACTCCCTAAGCCTCTCCTCATAAGGNAAAATGCAGGACCCAACATTTGGCCTTATTGAAACTCATACACCTGGCCTTTGCCCATCGATCCAGCCTGTCTAGGTCCCTCTGCAGATCCTCCCTACCCTCAAGTAGATCGACACTGGAACAGACTGCCCAGAGAGGTTGTGGATTCTCCTTCTACGGAGATATTCAAAACCCGTCTGGACACACTTCTGTGTGACTTGGTCTAGGGAATCCTGCTGTGGCAGGGGGGTTGGACTAGATGATCTTTTGAGGTCCCGTCCAACTCCTAACATTCTGTGATTCTGTGACACTTCCACCTAGCTTAGTGTCATCTGCAAACTTACTAAGGGTGCACTCTATCCCCTCATCCAAGTCACCAATAAAGATGTTGAACAGGAGCGGTCCCAGCACTGAGCCCTGGCAGGCACTACTAGTGACCAGCCGCCAGCTGGATGCAGCTCCATTCACCACCACTTTCTTGGCCCAGCCATCCATCCAGTTCTCAACCCAGCAGAGAGTATACTTGTCAATTCCACTACAAGTCATTCCACTTCAACTATTCTTCCATTCAAGCCTGCCACGGAAGACTAATTTTATTTAAAAAATAAGAACAACAACAACGAATTCTACCTACATTGCTACCACCAAGTTATTAGGATTCTATTTATATGTTGCTAATGAATTCTTCTAAAATTGAATCTGCTGGAATTAGTTTATCACTTACTGCTGCGCACATGCATAGACACAAGAATTACTTAAATTACTTCTGAGTTAACAGTTTTCTTTGAAAAAAACAGCTTTAACAAAGTGATACATTATGATTTTTGTTATTTTTAATCGGAACAGAATCACTGAAATGAAATATGTTTAAATATTCATAAGATTTTTTTACTTCCTCTTCTGAATAAAACCAACAATCGATTTCAAAATATCCAAGGACTCATGAAATCAAAACTGTGTTTTCCAGACAACATTTTAAAATGTTTATTAAATATAACATACCCATCTACAAAAAGAAAACTAAGATAAGAAGTGCCAGAATTCATTCCTGGGCTTTTGTGGTGTGTTTTTTAGCATTTAGAATAGGTTTAATTTGGTTTCATTGCATGGCTGAAGTGACCCAGTATACTAAATATTCTTCTTTTCGAGAAGATCAATTGAAAGCTATTGTGTCTTCTTCTTTTATGTTTCTGATGAAAGGAAAGAATAGAGAATGATTTATGTTCCCAAGACCACAGGGAAGACAGTCATTCTGCCAATGGCAGGTAATGGGATTAACTGGATTCCTATCCTCACCTGCAAGACTATTTCTAATAAACCAAATAAAATAATTAATGGTATTAAAGTGTAACAATTTTAAAGCTTTTTTTGAATATATTTTGTATACACTTTTTTTGAAATAACAAAAGGTTAGTTTGACCTCTAGACACAAAGTTTCTCATCTTTATAACATTTGGTTCCAACAGTTTGTTCCAGATCAGTTCTTTGGTCTTGAAGGTCCTGCCCAGTGCAGATTTCAACCTGGAATAGTCAGTGGAGAAAAATGAACTGCCAGTAGGGCAGGATGAAAGATGGTTTTGGAAGTACAGAGACAACCATTCCTTGACTTCAAGTAGAGAATAAGTGGGTCCCTCTTAAGCCATGTGGCTAGCCAGGCCTGTTTGAAAGTCCTCATAAAGGACAAATGAAGACTGCTCGTTGGTGTGGTCCCCAAAGGCTGGGGCAAATGAGAGGAAAGACCTGGTTGGCAGGTTTTAAGCCTGGTGGCAGTCAGCAAGTGGAGCCATGCTTGGGGATGAAGTAAAAGGCCCTGACAATACTATTTGCTTTGCATTACTTGGTAGAAATAAGGTCAAAATTGTGACAAAAATAGCCTGGACTGTAACCTTGATGTAGCAATATTTTTTTCTTCCCATGAAGGACACAAGCTGGCAGTTTGCAGGAGTTACCATGCTTGCTACCTTAGGGTATTTGAGCAGTGGGTTTCTTTTGTACTGTTGAATGTTACACAGCAAGATGAATAATTACTGCTATACATTGAAATTTGTGTGTCTATTGAAATATTTTTATAATACATGACCACAATGCCAAAATCTCCATTAAGCTTGCTCTTAATATTCTTGCTGGCAGTCTAATACAAAGAATTAGGGGTACTGTGTAAGGCTAATTAAAACAGAGAAGTACAGTAAGCAAACAAAAAAGCAATCCACCCAGACTGTGAAGTAATCTCACTTTTAGGTGTCTTCATAAGACACATCTTTCTGCATCACTGCAAATCTGTTAGGCATTTTGGTGATTTCTTCATATAATTAAAAAAAATGTAATGTGCAAAATAACCTGAAGTAAAAATAGTGATATGTAGAAAACCATGAAGTAAAGAATGCAGAAGAAAGAATCTCATTTTTGCCTGCTGTTTTCACAGAGGTAAGTTGATTAAGTCAGTGCTGGTAGTTAAACTATGGAAAAGATTGAAGAGGTTTGATGGAGTTTCTTGATTTCATCAGGTAACGTTAAGAAACAGTGGAGTGTATTGGTGCCTTTATATCACATGACTTTCAGGAAGAGAGACCTCTATATCCATCTATATGATTCACAATGAGAAAAATGGAATAGACCTATTCAACTCCGAACATGCATCCTAACCTCAAACTGTCCCTTGCTCAGTTTGTTCACATTTGAACAAGGTTAGATATCCATGAGGAGAAGAACAGAGAAGGATTGAGAGCTTGGCAAAATCAGAAGCATCCTGCTGGCAGGATGTAAAGTGGCTTTACTGAAGAATCTTGGCTAACAGGCAAAAGATCTGGAATCAGATAGGTTCCAGGGATGTAGCAATAAGACGATGTCTTGTCTTGAACAAAATGAAAAGGTTTGGCAGACTTCATAGGAGTGGAATAAGACTCCAAAACATGTTACAAGTTTTCTGCAACTGTGGCCAGGGGTCAGAAAATAAGATTAATCTAAGGGCTTGTCCATACAGAAAATGAACTGGTTATGTTAAAATGATGATACTGCTATAGTTTGGCTGGTTGGTTTCTCAGTGTGAACGAGTCCTGAGCAAGCAAAGAAATCTTTATGAAAGAAGAAAGACACAGGGTAAGCTAGGCTTACCCATTAGGCTAAACCATGGCTATGTCAGAGCTGGTAACTTGGAACTGAGCTTTCAGTCCTACTTGTTGGGGAAGACCAAGGAAAACAACTTCTGACAGATGGACATGTTAGCTAGGAAACTGGAGTCCATCTGGCTTTTGAACACTGAGACAAAAGCTGCACATTTCTCAGGAATGACAGTGTCCATCTCATATGACTTACACTTCCTTTGCTTGTGTTCTTCAATTTTCATGGCAAGGTATGAGGAAAAAACTGTTTAACTTAAAGAAAGAGGAAGATGGATGTTTGAATAAACTTGTAGAATGATAATGTATTGTGAATTGGCATTTGGTCAGTGCAGTTAGGTAGTGTTTGATGGAATAAAATTATATAACATCAGCCCTCTAACACAAGGAATGTAAAATTAAAAGCAAGAAAGGCATTTAGATCTTCATGCCTCCTCCCCGCCAACCACACCTGAGTTGGTATGCCAAAGGGTGCTTTTTGCCATGAAATTACATAGTACCCCGATTTTACACTGAATATATTGAAATCTGTGATGAACTAGCTATGAAGGCAATTAATCTTTAAATACATTAATCCCAAGGACAATTAAGTAAGGTAGGCAAACCAATTAATATATTGGAGTCCCTTTGTTTTCTCTAGTCAGCCATGAGGGTCCTTTCCAACCGTAATGATTCTGTGATTCTGTGAGTTCTTGCACTGGCAACTCCCATCTGCAGCTTGAAAGTTGTCAAGCAGGAAAGCAGATATCTTTGCAGCTCTAGACTTTCTCACCTGGAGGGCACAAGAAACACTTTGAAATTAGGGAATAAAAACTTCAGAGGGCTTCTGTGAAATATCAAAAGAGAAAGTTAAAAATGTGGGGCAGGCTCTAAAGCTGATGATTAAGTTAGAAGGTGAAGAATGGCAATTTAAGAAAAAGATGAATGAGAAGGTTCAAACCTCTTGGAGCTACTGCTCCAGGCTCTCTTCAAACTCAGAAGTACCTGCATCAGCTGGTGTTTGAGGTTCATTTATCAGAATTTCCTTTGCGGTCACAATGACTAGAAACACGTTATTCAACATGCGCTCTTGGACTTTGGACAACAACTGGGCATCAGGGAGAAACTTATGCAGGTAACAGCATCTGCAGCAAAAATCACTACCCAAGAACAGAACAGGCAAGCAGTGACAACTAACAAATTCAGTTGCAACTGAAGTGGATCTAACTTGCTGAAGCATAGACCTGATTATATCCCTTGCATATGTAATCCACCTACTTTTCTTTCTGAAGAGCTTAAGAACTGCTGTTGTCCTCAACTGTTTTTATCCAAAACATGAATCCTTAAGGTTTTCCCTGAAGCAATTAGTTTCTTTGTGGATGTATTGCAAACTTTTGTCTTGATTACCTTTGCTATAATCACTCTTCTGCTGGATTTACTGATACTTATCACACGCCCTTACAGCCAAATATCAGTCTGTCATTCTATTTACACCTCAGTGCTCTCCTAAATTTTATTCTTTTTTTATTACTTACGGTCATGTCAAATTTGAACGTCCCTTCCCTTCCCTACCCTTCTGCTTCCCCTTTAAATAACACCTTGCTTTTCTTTGGCATTTCTATGCCTCCCTCCTGCGCATTTTTAAGGACTAGACATGGTTGAATTCCTCCCTGTTGCTTGCAACAGAAGGATCAAGAAAGTGGAACTGGATCCTGTTGAACTAGCGCTGTAGGTACACTGTAACAACCACTTCTCTTCAACTACTTAAAATCTGAGAATTCTCCCTGCATTCCCATATATCATTAGTTTTCTCTTCCTGAAGGTACACTTTCCACAAGAAACTTTCCCTCATCAAGTGTGTGTGTATGTGTACAAAGATTTCAAGATTCAGATCAGAAATCATGCTAACATAATGTAACTAACACATCTGCTAAATCTCTGCTCAATCATATCACTTCTCATTACATTCCATGTCAAGTTTTGATGCTCGGCATGTTTTACTACTATAATAGTAAGTACCGGCTTGATTGCAGCAATATCTTTTGTAAGACTACACAGAGAAGAGTACCACCTACTTGCAGTTGTCAGGCTTTCATATAAATTAGTTCATTACTGAGGAAATGATGGCTTTTCTTCTGCCATCTTCTTTTGAAATTAATTCAAATATTAATATATTGATTGAACGGGTGACATTTAAACAGAGACTGATACGTATAAATAATTGTTACTTTTCAAAGACAGAATAGGATGCTGAAATGTTTTTGTAATTATAGGTGAGAGTTTTTTCCAACTGTACAAGTAATATTTATGGACTTCCTTTTGTGTTCTTCTGTCTGTATTTCTTTTGTCCTACCTTCTCCTTATTAATGGGATCTGCCCAGTCACCTTGAAGGCTAAAATGTAGCCTGGGTTTCTGTAAGAGTCTGAAAATTCTGATATAGGAATGGTGCTGGCAAAAAGGAAGCAAAACATACCAAGCCATTTCCACATGTTAAGTATAGAAACTCAATTATGGGCAACCTCAAGACAGGTAAGAATGGCCATTGGTTGTTAAATGTGTTTTCATGAAAATATGACTGCCCACCTCTGACTTAGATCAATGTTGAATGGGCATTGTAAACATCAATTCACATTATAAATGGTGTCTTTTCAATTCTAGAGAACACAACATCTAGCTGTAAAGATGAAAACTGAGACAATAATTTCTTCATAAATGTGACAATGCTAGTGTAGATGAGATATGACAGATGAAAAGTTACTTTGAAATATAGCATATTGAAATAAACTAATGCAGAGAGAAACTCAGCAAAATGCTACAACTGAAAATGTAGGAAGTCAAGGTAGGCATTAGGAAACCGAATAACCCTGGAGGTATCAGAAACAGCAGCAGAAAAGAAATGTAAATTTAAAAAACCATGTAACGTCTTATGCAATATCAATGTATCATAGTGAAAACATCAATGGAGAAAAACTTGCTATTTCAATATGTAACATCTACAAGCAAAACCAGAAATACCTAAATCACTGAAAATAATTGGTGAAGATTATTAAACCAATTAGGTGCAACAAAGAGGCAGACAGAAAGTCTAAATTAGCAATATATCCCTTGGAATCAATGAAGGCAGCCAAATTACATTAGCTGAGGATTTGTCTTATCATGTGGAGATTTTGAATGGGGGGGGAAGTGCCATACATACATAGAAGTACCAAAAAAAAAAAATCAATCTTTTATCAGAGATAAATGGACAGCAGATGGATGAAGAAAACTTTCATTTCATGTTGGTCAAAAACTTCAGATCATGAGAAAAGTCTTCAATGACATTTGTCAAAACATCTCCAGGATTAACAGTTAGCAGTGACAAGCTCAGAGATAGGAAAGGTATGCCCAAAACAAATGGCATTATTAGAAGAACAGAGTTTTGCTATGCACTTCAGCAATGTTAACTTCCTCCAGTGCACATCCCTACACTAACAGGGCAAATGAACTGGAATTGACCCATATGTACTGCTGGAACTTCAGCAAAAGATGAAGAAGGAAATAAACTTCGTTAGGAAATAAACTGTAAACTGAAGTACTTCAAAAGCAGGAGATAAAATGCATTGTTTCCTTTTTATGTCTTCAAAGACATGCAAGATGGGAAATCAACTACGCCTGAAACGCTTCCACGGGAAATGAAAACACCTACTGGAGCTGCTTCAAAAAATGAAACTTGGGCTAAATTTGTAATGTATCAATAAAAATGTCATCAAACTGCATATACTAGACAGATTACTCAGGAGTACCAGGCACTTCCCTAAAAAGCCAGAAATGGCCTTGTTCAATTTTATGATGAGTCTAGAAAAGTTAGATATCAGAAATATTGGCTAAGAATTGGAATTCAAATCTATCAGAGGTTATAGATTATACAGGTTAAATAGGACATACAGAATAAAAATTATTTGACTGGCATCTGAAAGCTTAAGTTTTAAAAATAGTTCAGTGCTAGAAAGACAGATCAAGAGATTCAAGTGTTGAATTTAGATCTTAAAAGAGAAAAAGGGGGAAAAGCATTTTTCAAGGACATGCAACTAAGAATAGCTTTGTATTGAATTGCATAAATCTAGCAAAATACAAAGGGTAGAGGGACTGAAAAGTAACCAGAAAACATTTGTATCTGACCTATAAATTAAAAACCATTTCAAAAATCACTCAGTATCTATCTCTTCTGAAGACAAAACCAAAATGTTTCTCTCTTAAAGTCTTCCCGGTAGTGAGTATCATATAACGACGGGATATAATATTCCTATACTAACCAGCAAACAGTTGTCATGATCCAGAAGGTCAAATGTTGTAAAGTGACTGCAGTTTCAATCTCATAACTCCATATAAAACCATGTAGAAGTTAAATGAAATCCAGCTGTGTCGTTGGAAGGACTGAATTTCTAAAACTTAATTTGCACTGATATCAAAGATTATTTGCTTCCAGAGATTTCAAAAGTGCAAAATGAATTTAATTAAGCTTCATGATCACTGTATTTTAGCAGTAAGAAGTGAAGTCAGGATAGGATGTGCAAACCCTTGTCATGGTAATTATGGATTTCCCCCAGAGCAGCTTGTTGCAGTCTTCTGGTGATGGATAAAACACGTTTTTTACTAGACTGCATTTTATTCTGTTATTAAATCAAGTTGATCACTGAAAAGAGGATATATACTGATGAATGAATTACTAAAGATCCAGGACCATTTGTGATTTGTGTTTCAGTTAATAAGGATGTGCTCTGTTTTGTTCTAATCTAGTTAATTTTAACACTGAAGGAATTTTTTTCATTAACTGTACTGGGAGTTTAATTGGGTTCTAAACACAAGGTTTTCTGCTGTCTGCACTTTTTAGACATGTTCGTAGGTTGGAGAAGTGGTGACTTATGGTACTCCCCAAATCCACCTGGAAGTCTACCATAGCCTTTCAACACCATGTACCTGTTATTCTTGACTCACATCTAAATTAAAAGGTTTTGGAGCTGGAGTAGTTCTCTTTGTAAAGTGTCTTCTTGGTTCCAGGTCCTGGTGTAGAGTTTCTTAGTATGTTTGGGGACAGGCTTTTAAAACATAGCAATAATCTTACCCAAGCATCTGGCTGCTGAAGATTCCATTTTCTCAAAAGAGCAAAAATGTATTTCCAACAAATATTTCCATATTTTCAACCTGTACATCTGTCAGAAAAGGAAGTGACTTCCAACAGCCAACCTGTCTTCAGCAGTATACTAAAGCATTCCCAGCAACATAGAAATCTATCCTTCTATGGGTCTACAACATAGGATCATAGGATTGTCAGAGTTGGAAGGGATCTCAAAGATCATCTAGTTCCAACCCCCCTGCCTGGCAGGGACACCATCCACTACATCAGGTTACCCAGGGCCCCATCAAGCCTTGTCTTAAAAGCTTCCAGGGATGAGGCTTCCACAACCTCTCTGGGCAACCTGTTCCACTGCCTAACCACCGTCATAGTGACATGTATGACATTCTGAAGTGTCCTTGCAGTTAACGAAGTGATCTTATAGTGAAGAGCTTGCTCTTGCAGATCTCACTTGAGCTGTGCCAGACAGAAAACATTTTAACTTTTATTAGCAGGCTGAAAGTTTTAGGTTTTAATAGAAGAACTTTCTGAAGGATTCTTAAGAGCTTAGATTTGGATTATTTGCAGGTAAACTCTCTTGAATCCACAGTCCTCTATAAGAGTATTTGCTAAAAGAAAATGTTGCTGATTAGATATCCCTTGTCTTTCATGGCTTGGAGTCGGATTTCTACGCTTCTGACCAACCAGTTTCTCCTCAAAGTCCTTCACAATAAGGAAACCCTTGGAGGTTAAAGAAATAAGTGAGTTGCCAGGGTAAAGGTCAGAACAGCACATCTCTAATCTCCTTAGACGGGAAAGTGAAATTTTCTCAATAGCTGCAGAACATAATATTCGAGAGAGAGAGAGCAGTACTCAGTTCTTCACTAAGCTCATACAATGCTTGCTTCGTGCTTAAGTGTGAAACCTTGCTCTAGTAGGAAAAAGTTCACTCAAAGTTGTTGCAGGAAAAATAAAAACCATTCCAAATCCAGGGAGGAAAAGAAGAAGCCACTTTCAGTTCTGTGAGTGAATATTAACAACATTGCCTTACTGCTGATTATGTATAAAGAACTGAGCTTTCAGCGTCTTATTTTCCACATCACTTTCATAATGTCTTCTGGTCACTAAAGCCATGTTCACTGACCATGCTAAATGCACCGGAGTTTCCCATTCTGAGGAGCTAATTAGAGTTTATGGAGAAATGTATTTGGCTGAAAAAAAGCCCAAAAGTAAAAAACTGAAAGGCCAAATAGCACCATCTTGAGCTTTCTGCAGTCTGCTCACCCTTCTGACTGTGGCCTTGCTGCCGTGGGGTTCACTATGGAGACCCCATGAGCTTCTACTGGCTGGAGTAGTGGGATGTAGGTGTCAGCCAGGGCACTGCAAACATGAACTGTTTCACACCAGCAAAGATCTAGCCTGGGGTTGAAGTGCTTGGGCCCAGGTTGGACAGATATCCAGCATGAGGAAGGACGTAGCCAGCCCGAGAGGCTAGAAAATGTTTCTTCCTCCACCTTAGGCCCTCATATCCTTGGCTACGCGGAGATACATAGTCTACGAACCCTGGGCAGACAGAGGAGAATGTATTTTTTTTTCTTACTTAAAACCAAGAACATCCCCTTCCTGTGGTTTAAGCTGACACTACGGTGGCACACAACCTCGTCTGGGAAGGCGGACAGAAACCTCGGCACCTCCCTCCTCCGCTCTCCCCCAGGTAGGGAGCGGAGGTGCTGAGCCAAACCGTGGTCTCCGTCCAGGTTTCCCCACTCCCGTCCCGCAGCCGGGCTGCCTGGCAGAGGAGACACCGTCGCCTTTGTTTACATCCCGACGTCCCCTGGCGTTCCCGGCGACTCAAACGCCAGCACCTAGAGAGGTGCAAACTATCTTCATTCACCTTAATGGGACTGTCAACCCGCCAGGGTAATTAGGACCAGGGGGTTGTCAGCATAGCTAACATCTTTATTGCTGGGCACGGCACCGGAGCGAGCCAAGGGAGCTGCCCCGCAGCTACAGCCCTTCCACGGCTGCCCACCACCCATGGAGGGTCCCGCACATCCCCAGACCTTGCCTCCCTCGCCTCCACTGGACTGGGTAAGGCAGAAGCGACAGTTCCCGCGCGAAACCAGCGGTCCATGGACACGGGGGACTCCGAGGAGGCTTCCGCCTGTCTTTTCCTTGGTGGATGCTTCTTAGTCGGGCTCTCCCAACCCAGGGTGTTCACCTCACTGTTGGCTTTCCCCGGAGGTGCTCGGAGCACGGTCGAGATAGCAGAAAGCCTGCGGGAAGAAGTTATGGACCACTCAATACCTTAGGAGAAACCTCCCGCCCTGTTCTCCCCGGCACTTCCCTCCAGCGCCGGGGTTCCTTTGGCAGCCCTGACCTCCTCCCTGGGACGCCGTGTGGGTGCCCGGATACCCGCGCTCCCTGCCGGAGCTCGGGGGTCCCCCACGGGACCAGCGCAGGAGAGACATGCTGCCGCCAAAGGACATAGGGATACGGCGGGAAAACGTTTCCAGGCTGCCTCCGTGAAGATATATTTTCTTTTCTTTCTTTGCATTCTTTTTGCTTTGCTTTATTTTTTATTCATTTATTTTATTTTTCCTCCCATGAGATTTGATGCCCACTCCTCCTAACAGACTTCACTTTGGAATGGGATCGTTGTTTCCCTGAAGGGTGGCTGGTCAGAAGTCAGGTGTTGAGGTGTCTTGTGGTTTGTGGTTGTGGTGTTGCTCTTTTTTCCGTGGTTTTGTGTTTGTTGGGGTTTTTTTTCATTTTTTTATTTATTTAAAATCTAATTTGGGGAGACAAAGAGGTGAATTATCTGCCTCGGTGCTGATGGTATGTCAAAGATTGCAAAGCCCAGGCGCTCTCTTCCTGCAAAGAGGATGATTTATAGAAAATTGCAGGCAGAACACATTCACAATCTGGCAGCCGTAAAGACAGTCCCTCCCTTTTCCTTAATGTTCTTTTATCAGCTTCTTCGGAGGTGTCCGCTATATTTGTCTGCGTGAAAACAGTAGTCTTAGTAGGAATCCCCAGTTTTGATGTTTTTTCCCCTTTTCCTCACGAAGGATTCTCTGAATCCAACAGTGCTCCTTCTGCTCAAATACTATCCTTTCTCTTATTTCTCACAGCACTTGTTTGGGGCGAGGAGGGCGGGAGCGGAAAGAGGGGAAAGGAGGAGGAAGATCTTTCTCCTGTTTAGTGATTAACTTGCACGGCTCAAAGAAAGAGAAGATTTAATGGAAAAGATCCTGACTGTGTGCTCAGTACTTAACGGCAGTCTTACAGATGGGAAGATCGGAACGTGAATGGCTTTAACGTTTGGCTAGTACCTGGGCAACCGATTTTTGTTATTTTGTTGCTATTGTTAGCATTTCTGCATTTGATCCTCAGCTGAGCTGGGAGAGTTCAGACAATGAAGTTCTAACGTGACTGATCTTTCCCAGAGACAGTAAAATCTGGACTCTTTTAAGCTTCACCACTCATACAAAACTTCCTCAGAGCAGGAGAAGGATCTCCCTCTTCACTCGAATTGGAGTTTTGTGGTTCTAGTCTCTCTTCCACCCATCCGAAGTGCAGTGCTTGAGGGCTTGAGAAGCCCCAGTGGTGTTCCAATATCAGTCATGCCCTTGTATTCAAATTGGTTCTGCCTCACCCCCACGTATTGATTTTCTGCATTTGCAAGTAACCCCTAATGCCCCCCCGGTCCCCTTCCAGTGCTAGACATAACCCTAGAAAAAATCTGACCTGGTGCTGGAGGAAGATTGGAGGGCGGGGGGAGGGGCTGTCGAGCAAAAGAAGTAGCTCAGCATAATGCTTAATAGAAAAGAGACTAAATAAAAATGCAGACTACAGCCGCTTTGTGTTTGCCTTCTTGCCTTCATCACCAAGATATCTTTCTTTGTGAGCCTTGATCATTAGTGTCCAAGGTGTTAGATAATTAGTCATAAAAGAGTGGACAACTTGGTGTTGGAAGGCATAAAAGTTATTGTAAGTAGAATTATTTATTTTGTAGTCATAAACATTTTACCAATGTAGGAAGTGATTTTGGTGCTCGGTAGTAGAAGCTCTCTTTTCTTCCTAACGCTTGTGAGAAATAAAAATCCCGGAGATGACTGGCTTTATTTCCAGGAGTAGACTTCAAAATACGTGCCAGAAATGGACAATTCAAGTGTCCTTTCTCCACATCAAATGCAAGCTGGAAGGGGGATTAAAAACCAACCACGTGGTAGATCTGGTTTTATACTTTGCAACCTCCAGCTCCATTTATGTTCTTTACCCTGCTCAGAGAAGATTAGCCTCTAGATGGATGTGTCTGAGGGATCACCTCAGGGGCAGATCTGCATGCAGAAACCGGTTTTTGTCATGGCTGGAAGAAAGCTATGACCTAGCAGAGTGCTCCATCCAAGCGGCTCCCCGAGCATCGCCAAGAGCTGCTGAGTGCTCCTGCACAGGAAGCTTTGTGAAGGCAACAGCTTGGAAAGGGAAGCTCTTCAGATCTTTCCCCATTCTTCTCCTCCCCCCTGGCCTGTGAGTGATTCAGTGTCCCAAACCTTAACTTTTTGTAACCACCTTCCTTCTCTTAATCTCCTTCATCTTCAACACCTCCTCCTCTATCACTACCATCTTCTCCTCCATCTGTGTGCCTCCTGGATCTCTCTTGCATTGCTTGCTTTCCCCCCTCCTCTTCCACCTCCCTCCCTCTCTTTCTTCTTGCCTTTTCCTCCTCTCTTTTCTTCTCTTTCTCTTTTTTCCTCCTTTTCCCCTACACGTTGTTGTTGTTGTTAGAAAGGATTCTTGCACCCCCTGGTGCTCTTGCGTTTTGTGTGGTAGGAGAGGAGATTGTCTTCTTTCTCTCTCTCCCTTTGGTTGCTCATTATTCAGAGAGAGACACAGAGGGTGAGTGAGAGAGAGAGAGAGAGACGGATATCTCAGGTCATCTGCAGCTGCAGCAAACCAGTGAAGGAGAGAGAGAGAGGGAGAGGGAGAGAGGGGGGGAAAAGCAGGGAAAGATGGCGATCCTCCATTGCTGAGACCTGGCAAGGAGCACATGAGACTCACAAAACAACTTCCACAACAATAACAAGAAGAAGAGCTAGGCAGAGAGGAAGAGGAGAGGAGGCAGCAGCAAGAGCAGCAGTGCCGGGACGCTCCTGTAAGTTCTTGCAATTAAAACCCATCTCCGGTTTGGCTTTGGAGAGATTATCTCTCTTGTGTGTGTATATATATATTTTTTATTTTTTTTTTGATCTATTNGTGTGTGTGCGCGCGCGAGGTCTGGATGGTGCTGTGCGTGTGGACTTGGATCAGAGACGAGAGAGACACGGAGAAGGGAAAAGCTCCGTGCTGGCACGACCCAAGCAATCGGGTGACCTCTTTCTTCCTTTCTTCTCTTTCTTTCTTCCTTTCTTCTCTTCCTTCCTTTCTTTCTTCCTTTCTTTTCTCTTTCTTTCTTCCTTTCTTTTTCTTTCTTCCTTTCTTTCCTCTTTCTTTCTTCTCTCTTTCTTTCCTTTTTCTTTCTTTCTTCTTTCCTTCTTTCTTTCCTTCTTCCCTTCTTCTCTTTCTTTATCTCACCCACTTCCTCTCCTGCTCTTTCTTCTCGTCGTCTCTCGTTGCCCTCCTCCACGCCACTGGCGAGGCTGGTCCCTCACCCCTGTGGTGGTGCCCCCACCGCGGCTCTCCTGGAGTTGGGATGCGCGGGGGTCCCCGGCGGCGTCGGAGCTGGAGGGCTGATGGTTCCTGCAGGAGGTTGCTCGGAGGAGGACAGCGTTCAGCAGGAGAGCAGGAGCCATTACACATGCTTGTGCTCTCCTTTGAGAGAAAGAGAGCGAGAAGGGAAGAAAGGAAGAAGGAGCCCACTACTTCTTGCTCAGTTCCCCAACGTCCCTACCTTTAAACGAGGCGAGGGAGACGGCGCTTTCTCTCCTACCCCTTTCTCAACCACCCGGAGCAGCTTTCTCCCTGTTTCTCCCTCTCTTTCTTTATCTCCCTGTCCTCCATTTGCAAACTGTCTGCTTTGGTTCCAGTCCAGGCTCCACAACACAAAGCTTCTCCTCGTTCTCGCACACATGCACATACACAGTCTACAAGCTCTTTATGTCTTCTGGAGTAACCTTCTTCATCCCCCTCTCGCTCCTCTTAGCATTGTGGTTTCTATTCTCCACACAGAGAGATCCTCCTGGAGCTTCATGTAGTTGTGATCTGATAGGATTTCTCCCCTCTTCACCTCCCTATTTTACGGGAGAAAAGGGAAAAGTTTCATTCGTTTTTCTGATGTTTGGAAGGAGAAAGACCTTCAAGTTTGAGTGTTTTTTGGCACTGCTTTTGTGTGTGTGTCTGTGGGGGTCTGTTTGCCTCATGAAGCTGCTTGCATGTCTAAGAGGAAGTGACTAGTTTGGCAGAGAGCTGTGATCTGAGTCAGGTAAGCCATGTCATGTTCTCTAGCTCCACCAGAAAATGGAGGAGAGAGAGAGTAGACAAAGCTGAGATGGGAAGTGCTCCTAACATCGTGGATGTCTCTCCATGTTGGAAGCGTTGCTGGTTTAATCATGATTTTTTCTCCTAAGGTTTCTTCATTTTTTACAATGTACAACATTGTGATGGTTCTTCTCTTTGACTTCATGCTATCAGGAAATGAGGATTGGAGGAAATTGCTCAGATTCTCCTTCACACAGAGAAACATATCCTCAGGCTTTGTTGCTCTTATTCTTTCATGTGGAGGACACCTTTCTAGATATTTTTCTTTGGTTAAAGACCACAGAATTTAGTTGTTGGCCAAAGAAATAGTGTATATATGCATATATTTATAGATTTTTGAAAGCATTTGGAGGTAAGTGCATGCACCTTGAGGCTGCTCAGGTTCTTCCAGAGGACATCATGAAATGTCTTTTTTTTTCTAGGTGATGATGGTGATGCCTCATTTTTGGGATTTTTAACACCTGGTTTTCAAGAGAATTCCTTCTTTTGGATGTATTTTATATTAAGATGAATATTTCTCCCCACTCACTAGGTTGCATTAAAATTAAACTAGCAAGCTTTCAGTAGGTTCCTCAGCATCATTACATACACAGTTTCTCTTGGAAAAGCAGGACAGTTTGCAAAACTGTCTTTTTATGGTGTCTTAAAGTATTTTTTCTGAAAACTTTAAGCAACATTATTGTTGTGTTTTTAATGTCATTATGGAAACCTAAGATCTTTAAAGAAAGATAGCAGTTGAATTTGTGTGCTTTTTTTTAACCCACTTTTTAATCTGAAATCATGTTGAGTAGACTTGGAACAGGCCTCACTCTTCCCACCAATCTTAACTTTGCACATCAATTGCATAGTAGATGCAGTTCCTCAAAAAGTTCAAACTACATGCTGAAAATGCACAAGGGGATACCTCAGTGCCCTGCTACTGAGCTTCAGGCTTAGGCACAGGTTCATAGAAGAGTATCAGTAGTGTTTATATATAGGTTACGCTGAAGAGTTGAAGGAGCGTGTTGCATAGGGGCAATGTAAGTGACAGAATACAGGACCAGTGAATCTGAATTGGAACATATTCCCAGATGTGCAAAAAGAATAGAAAGATTTGAGGACTACAGTGACTAGCGATGAACTTGAGATGCAGCTGCAGCAAGGCTAAAATCAATGCCCTTGTTTTATTTTTGCTGAGGGAGAAATGGTCTAGATTGTAATCTAATATACTTGGGAAGGATATTGCATTATCAACTGTGCATTTCGTAAGTTCTGGTTGCTGATACGTCACCCAGATTACTGGGTTATCTTCATCTTTCAGAAGTGGGCCATGGAACATACCATTTCAGGTAATTTTAATCTTGCATTCTGACAAACTGAAGAGGGAGGTTAACTATTTTTTTTTTCCCCTGAGGTGATGTTCTTTGATGCATTTTGCAATCTCTGCACAGGTCTAAATGAGCAGCCACTGAAGAAACTGAAAAAATCCTCACTGGCCTTTGCTTGTTTGGGTTGGATCCTACATACCATCCTGTGTAGAATAAGACTGTATGCAGTCTTATTAGGTATCTGCTTGTATTTCATAGTTCAGACTTTTGAACCTCCTTCTACTTCCTGAGAGGTCAACTCAAAGCTTGCACTACAATATACCCTACAGATACATTGCTCTTGAATATGGCATGTGCAATCCAAGAATGTGTTTGAGATTAAAACCGAGAATCTTTATTGAAGGGTCTCTTACCCCTTTCCTGCAGTGACAGACTATCTAGGAAACCAAATATCATTGTGATAGTTTGTGCTGGACTGAGAGTGGTGTTATTTCTGGNATGGTGTTCTTACTAATGATGTTGATGATGACTGCCCAGCAAGACTAAAGTTCATTTTGCTATTTAAATACTAGCTGAGGGACTTCCTTTATTTTTAGTAACAAACTAAAATAAACCTTAAAAAAACAAAGATCCCCCAAAACCCAACCAACCAAAACAAAACAGAAACCCCCCAAACCCAATCCAGTGGGTTTTAAAAGAGGTCTAGTAAGATAATTGTAATTCATGAGGTGGTGGTGACTTCAATGTTTCTTGTCATCAGGCAGAGATTTCTTTATTTGGACAATGGTTTTCAGTTACTTTTGGTTTGTGGGTATCCAGAACTTATTCATGGTGTAAGCGCTAACAGAAACTGCTTTCATAGCTAATTCTTCAGTATATAAACTTGCTTTCCTTAATCACATTTCTCTACCCATTACACATAGCCTATGGACCACTGCTTTAAAAATGTTTAAGCAATGGTTTGATTCCCTTATACATTTTCACTAGGTTCATAATGGAGTACATTGTTGAGAAGTTTAAAACATAATATTTAGGATTTCCTTCCATAATTTTTAAAAACTATTTTGTTACAAAAAGAAGACTAAAAATATGTTGTGTATGCACACACTGTGAAGAATATAATACATAATTGGATGCTGCAAATGGAAAGTAGAACAACTGCAAGTGGAAATGGAAAAAAAAAAGATGTTCGTTTCAATTCAGTAAAGTTCATAACAAATTCTTTAGTGTTGTGGACTTTGACTTGAAGGAAGATTGACTTTTATGAAGACAAGAGTGATTGAAAAGGGCACTGATAAGTAGATAAGTATTGGAGAAGAACTGTGTCTGGACATCTGGCAGATGTTACTCTGGGCCCCAAGGAATGGATAAGTTTAATTTAAACCTTAAAAAGGAAGAACAAAAATCTCTCAATAGTACAACTTAGTGTTTGAGGAGGGTTACTTTAGGAAAGCCCAAAGATGTCTCTTGAAATCTGGAACTCCCAGAAACAAGTGTAAAAGAGTTTTCCTATTATTCCAAATTATGTGTGTAGAGTTACAATACAAATTGAGATTCCTCCTGTTTGCTGTAACAGTTTCTATCCTTGGTGTTGTGGCTAACTTCTTAAATTAGAAGAACAGTGTTTTGTAGTAAGAAACTGCAGGAAAAGGACTGAAAAGTGTGAAACTGATGAATAGCTGTGTAATCTTCATTAACTAGCATTGCCTTTTTATGAAGCTATCACTAAGCAAAGTTGGGGAGAAAACCTGTAGTATCCAAAAACCCCCAGTGAAATACTGAAGAGTGATTTGAAGAAGCATACTGGTAGAGGACGGAGATCCTATTTTGACACATCAGGAAGGGTCTACAAAGACCAATATGATTTTGTGTTTTGACATATTTTGTTCCCTTATCCTCTGTTACATTTCCATTCCATTGTAGTAGAAAGATAATGTAGATGCTTTCTTTACAGATATTTCTCTATTTTTAAATTAAATAATGGATTTTGTGAACTTGTCCTGGATGAAAACAGTCTGGTGCTAGTACCAGAACTATATGGTTTGCTTAGCCTTGCCTGCTTGCTCAAGATGTGATCAAATAAGAACTTCTAATTGCTGAATTTAGTAAAAAAGTTGAACTTCATAAGTCTAAATACTTGATTGCTTTTCAAACAGTTGCTTTGTTGTAGAGTACCAAATAATCAAGCAATCTGTCTGAAACCGTTTGTTTAATGGAAACCTTTCAGGTAGTGTTAAAATATATGGGCCCACAGGAGGTGAGCAGGAGGTTTGTGAAGTGTTAATTGAGGAGATAAGAAATGCCACCTTACTCTTCAGAGGGTGAGAATAATTTTAAAGGAAAAAAAAAAGGAGTATGGTGAGAATGAAGTCTGCTTAAACATCTGCTGACCTCTCAGAGAGAGGAACTCAATTTGTTTAATCAAGAGGTGCTGGAGAATATGATGTGATGTAAGTCTTCAGCTGCTGGCAGAGACACAGTTAACATTGTAAACGGTTGAACTTCAGCATGGCACTTCTCCAAATGAGTTGACTGTTGAAAATAAAATGTTCCAGAAGAACTGGGAGAACAGGAAAGAAGTTAAAATAGCATGGTTTGTATGCCAGTGCTGAAAGAAGAAAAGGGGGGAGGAAGGGAGATAACTCAACTTACGATAATTATCTTGTTGGTTGTAGTGAAAAGGCTTTAGTAGAATTTTCCAAACGAGGAGACTAGATTTCATAGAATGCAAACTTCATTTGTTCCTGAGTTTTGGAAGTATTCTTGTACTTTCAGCTTGTGTTTTGGAAGTTGAACATATAGGTAAATAGAAAGTCAGGAGATTGTTTTGGGTCTTGTTCCATTTTGTTCTTTAAAAACATTACCAAAGATCTAAAGTCTGCTCCTCATCTCTTGAGTTTTATGAAGCTGCGCCAGATGTTGCAGTACTAACACAACTAAAGAAGTTTGAAAGAGGGTTTGAGATGGTGGAAGAGAAGTCTTTCTCTTTGAAATGCACAGTCTTCTGTACATTGTTTTCTTGTGATCCTTTCAGTTCTTCAGGATTTGAAGATCTATTATGGGTGCTTTGTTCACTAGAGGCATCATGTTTTACTGCTGTAACTCAAAGTATCCTTGGCTAACCACTACTTGAAGGAACGTTTCTTTAAGTGGTGTTTGGAAAAGAGCCTTCCCTTATCATTGATTCTGATTCCTTGAAGTAATTTTTGAGATACATTGGTTATCAGAACATCAGCCCCAGACGTAGTAACAGTGCTATGCCTTTTATTTCCTCCTGATCTAAAAGTGTCCTTGTTTTTGCTAGTCTGTGATGTAATTGTGGACTTCCATGGCTGATGTCTAGGGCAACACAGTAGGTTTTTGGCTTGGGCTAAAAGCAGCTTTTTGGGGAGAAGATAGTAAGATCTCTCAAGAAAAACAAATAGTTTATGTTTATTTGGTAATTTAAAGATGATGCAAGTGAGACATCTCAGAATGTGTAGTCATTGTTCTTGAGTGGAGCCACCCAAATACAGTCTTTTTCAGCATACATGTTTAATAACATCAGCTTAAAGAGCTGTAGGCATGGCACCAATGTCATGAGTGATTAGGGAGGACTTATTGAATGTTTATCAGAGTTCCAATCATTGCAAGGCCAGTATCTTGAGCACAAATAATTCTGAGAAAATACTTGATTCACTGGACTACTTGAACTAGTTAAATTAAGAATTCAGTTGTTGAAGTGTGTCACTTGTTACTTCATGGTGGAAGAGGCAGCAGTCTAATTGAGATTATGCAGAAAATTGGAAAATTATTCTGTGCCTTTGAGAAAAGAAGCTAAGTGTTTGTATTGTATGCTAGTATTTTCCATTCTTTTTTGAATGCCAGGGGTATGCAATTAATAACTTGCTAGTCATTTAAATAATGGTTGGTCAACAGTGCTGGATGGTGTATTTACAGCACTTGTTACAGGTACAGGCTCTATGCTGACCTGAAGATTAAGAAGTGGGATGTTCAGTGATGGCATTACTGATGCTATTAAAAAACTCTGGAAAAGGGCCTGAGAACCCCAGCTGATGCTGTGATGGAGGAAGTCAGGCCTTCAAAGGATAGAAGGATTAGAGTGTCAGGAGAAGTAAATGGTAGCATCAGCACAAGTAGAAATAGGCAGAGCTATTCAGAAAACAGAAAAGTAGGCTAAGGCATGCTGTAATTATGTGTAGTGGAAACTTGCTGCTAATAGAGTGATTGCGTGGGGTAGAGAGGCAGGAGAATGGTTTTTCAAGACAAAACAAAGCAGACATTGCAGAGAATGATATTGGAAGACTGAGGATTCAGTGTCCTCATGATAATGTGAAAGAGAAGACTGTGTTTTGAAAGATGCTAAAAATGGAATCTTCTGATGTACATGTGGTCACTGTTTCCGTGGCCTTGTAGGACAATAGGAGCTTCTTTGCACTGCCCAAATGAGCAAACTCTTCCTTGCTGTTTGCAGCTCTTAAGGTTCAAATAGTGCTGCTTCAGGGTGGTATCACTGGCTGTGGAAAGAAAGCATCACAGGATATTCCTTTTGGGAAGAAGATGGGTTTGACTGGATTGGACTGTTGTCATGCAAATGGATTCAAAATACAATAGCTACTTATCACAGGAGCCAGGCAAACACATTCCTCCCACACATTGTCCCTAAACTTCTCATTTCTGGCAAACAAAAGAGCAGAATGAGGGAATGTGACATACAGAACTTGTGCTCCAGCAGCCCATATTTTGAGTTTTCTACTTTTTTTAGTAATTACTTTCTTCTTAGTAAGACTACATGTGCTGGAAGATTTTTGGTTCAGCTTGAGTGTGACGTGCAGGGTGGTGCTTCTGCCTTCTAACGATTTTAACTTGTGGAAGACTTAACATTTAGTGTCTAGATGGGAAAGGGATCATTAATAAAGGCCTTGCTGTGGTGCAGATGCCAGAACTCAGCTGTCTGATGATGCTAAAAAGTGCTTTTTCCTTTCTGCCTCCCTCTTTTTCATCTTAAATTAACAATTTAAATAGATCCAAGGTCAGAAGTTCTGGAGGGATAGGTGAAGATGGCTTATACCGGTGGTGGTTCTTTTAACAACTCCTTTTTCTTCTTCTCTGCTTTTCCTTCTCCCCTTTTCCTTTTCCTTTCCTCTTAAAAAAAGTAAACACTCCACTCTGCTTAAACGTGAGAGAACTTGTAGGAGTGCTGGTCTTGAGGTGGATGCAGTGAATCAGGCAGGAGTGTTCATCTCTAGCTGAGCAAACTGCTTCTGAAAAGAACTTAGAGAGGCCCCTAAATATTTATTTATTTTAACTCAGACTTGGATTATTCAATTCCAGTCAGACACAACTAAATTTTTGGGCATGAGGCTCTTTATAATGGGCCTATAACACTCAGGAGACTATAGAATTAGTGTCCAGCCCTTGAAACCTTGCTCTTAAGTTTTTTAATTCCTTCAACTGTCCATCCTTGTAACTGGTAAAATAGGGATAATTATTATTTCAGAGGGATATTGGAAATTAAGATCTTGGTGCTGGATTCTGTTGCTGTGTGTGTTAAAACAAACCAATGTGTGGATAAGAAAAGAAATAACTCCTCTTGGGAGTGTATGTGGTGTATGAGACTAGAGCAGACCTTCTTTCCTGTTTGCAGGCACTTGAGAGATGGGAACTAAAGTTACCTGCTGCTTTGTTTCTGTCACTGCTGTCATTCTGGATGGTCATGTGTTCCCAGGTATGTTGCTGCTTTGAGTATGGAAGAAGACTGACTGCATATGCAATATCTACTTAGTTTAGTTGGTAATACAGCGAAGTTTGGAAGGCAATGGCCATAAGGAGTCATCGTGTTTTCTTCCATGTTGTGTGACCAGTGGTACTGTGAGAAAAATAAATAAATGTCATATAAAAAAAAAAAAGAATGATTTCTCTCCTTATTTGATTGCAAGCTCTAATCTTTCATTTCAGTTTTTCCCTTCCTTGTATACACCTGGGTGGTTTTGGCTGCAGGATATAGGACCTCCAGCACTGTTGGGCTCTGAAAGTGTGTTGCTATTATGCTCAGATAAATAACTTGACAAATGTAGAAATGTTAACAAAAGGCTGATGGAAAACTGAGAGCAGCCAGACACCTCTTGACCTGGTTAATTAGCTTCTTGGCTGCTGAATTTTTCCTTCCCCCGAACTGAGGCTTGTAGCCCTCCAAGAAAGGTTTGGGTTACTAGCCAGGAGTGCATCCCAAAAGTTGAAATAATGTAACTTGAAGTCAGTGTGGACCAGTGGCTTTGGGTCTAAATAACCTTTTATCTTTGTTAGGGGAGGGTGGTGAGGAGGAAGCGTATCAGTTTTCAGCTTTGTCAGGTTGTACAGAGGTGAAGTTCTCCTGTCTGTGATCAAGCATGTGGTGTAAAACAGCACAGTGCACTATAGCACCAGGACCTGGCATGAGGAGGACTTTATCAGGCTTTCTGGAGGTAAATATGGCTGAAGGCCATGTTGTGAATCAGCATATATGATGGCTCTCAGCTTGCAGGGGCTTGCGGGATTCATGTATTTAACCGGTCAGTGGTGCTGGTTCCTGATCTGTTTCCGCCCTGGTAGGTTTAGAAGAAGCCATTGTTTCTCAGGAGAGTGCCGGTTTCTCCTGCCAAGTTGTTTGTGCATGTGTGAGACCTTCTGAAATACATGCCTCCAAGGGCATAACTGTATTACTCGCTGGAGCTGCTGAAAGAGTGAGTCAATATATTTTGGTCTCTCAGCTGCATGAATAAATGAGTAAACCTGAATTATGTTTAAGTGATCAGATTACAGAGATGATAACATACTACAGTGAATTTTCCGTTCCATGACCTCTACAAATGTGCTGCTTTCCTTCCACTGTGGAGCAGAGGGGGCATACAAGATTTTCAGTATGTTGCTCTCTTGAGGAACCACATAAAAACTGCTGAGGTCACACTCATAAAATGTCTCAGACCAAAAGCTTTGAGTCAGAGAGGTTGCTTGGCAAAATGACAGACAGGTTGACCAAAGGTTGCATATGGTGTGCTCTTGCAAAATGAACACAAAAGGCTTGTTGCCCTCTGTGGTTCTTCGATATTTCCACAGGTTCGCCCATGTTACTTCAGTGGTGTACAGGAATATAATTTGCTTGCTGGTATTCTGGTCTTATCTCTGAAGAGACTTATTTTAAGAATTCATGTCTACATAGGTTTGCTAATACTGTACTGTAATATCAGATGGGTTTCTGAGACCTCAAGGGGGTGAGGAATCTATTTTTAGTGTGTTTGAAGGGTAGATGATGTTTCAGGTTGTGGAATGACTTTCTGGGGGGCCTGTCACCATATACTGAAGTTTTGTATGTCATGGCAGTGGAGGCCAGTCATATGATGATGAGTTAGTTACTTAAATGGGATGTAAAAAAATCATGCTCTTTAGGGAAATTTTAAAGATAGATGGAGCTAAAATGCCACACAGACTGTTCTCATGCTTGTTTCCTTGCTGTGATGAAGACATCTGATCTTTACAGGTGAAATAAACAGTCTGCTTGTGAGCTGAAGGCAATGCCAGCTGATCTGTTGACATCCAGATTTGAGGGTTATTCATGTCTGAGTAAGAATTTCAGTAATGGGTGACCAAAAGAGTGTTTTAGTTGTCCAGGTGGGTTGAAGAAGATGCTTTATGATCTCCTTGCACATCAAAAGCTAGTTGCATGTGGAAGTTGGATAATAGCAATGCTGTCCTATTTAGGTGTATTTGACTCCCCAACCTGCAGAGGTTTGGAGCTTTAGGTTGAGAAGACTGCTTCAGACAAATGCATGTGTACAGCACTCTCAGCAGTGAATCCAGTCATACTTTTGGAGCATTGTAATGGTAGCTACAAAGAACAGATTTTAATAATTTATTATGGATAGATTTTATGTGGATTGGCTTCCTGTTTTCTTTGGAAGGCAGTAAAACTGCAACTTTAATAGAATTCTTATTCTATTCCTGGGATTTTGGTTTGTGCACAGGTGTGTACGCTTTATTTATTTAAAAATCCTCAATGCCACTGTTAGGAACATTAAAAAGGGTTTTTTAATAGATCAGGTCTCAGCTACCATTGCATTTTCTTGTGTCTGTAGTACATTTGGCAGGTAGTAGAAGATGGGGGCTAAAGTCCTTCTACTGTAAAAGCTTATTCATGTGAATAGTTTCTGTAATCTGATTTTGAATTTCACTACAGCTACTACTGTGAATAAACATTTGAAGATCAAATCCTTAGGTGCATGGACTAATTCTTGTGGAATTTTTAGGGAGGCATCTAGAAAATACAAACTGAATAGAATTTCCCCTTAGCTTTCAACAACTACCACCTACATACATGTTATGTTCATTTGTGGTTGCATGTGAGGTCATGGTTTATCTCATTTGCAAGGGTCAACAGGAACTTATGCATTAGGTAATTAATTTTAATTTATGTACTCCTTTCATTCTTATTCTTTGTATTTTGACAGGGGGAGCATTTATGTTATGCTCAACTTTGACTTCAGTTAATGCTGACATGTCCCTGAAACATGATTTCATGAGTTTGTGGGTGTTCTAGTAAGAACATTTGTGTTGCTGTGCTGCCTGTAGACAAACTTCATGCATTCTGGAGTCCCATCACGCAAACTGTGGTGGCTTTGGAAGCTATGGCTTTTCACACTTCTTTTTGATGAAGGGATTGGTTTGAGTGGATACGAATATGGTATTTGTCTGTTCAAGACAGAGGTGCTTTGGATCAGGGAAAATGCAACCTAGGGTCTTTTGCAATGTCAGGAGTGTGTACTTTTGCATATGTGTAGATAATACAAGTTGCTATCCATGTGGTTTATACTGCTATGGTAGTTCATCTGGCAGATCACTTAAATATTTACTCCAAAAGATCTTGTTCACTGTTGGTGTGAAGCAGCATTTCCAGTTATTTTTAGGTCATTTTCATCTGAGCAACCCTGTTGGAGATAAACCAGACACAAGTGCTGTAAACTGTCCCTGCTTGTTGGAGAAATTAATAAAGTAAAGTTTAAAGGTTTGGTTCCAAGGGGAGAACAGGCCATCTGATTAACAGAAGGTTAGTCCAAGTAATACAGTGCTGAAAGTGCTACAAACCAACCCAGAATATCTGGTAGTGTGTCCAGTTGCTGCATGTGATAAGCATTGAAATAGTGCTTTCAGATCTGCAGAGCCAGCAGTTCTGTTACCACTGCTGTGACGCAGAAGATAATTCTGTTGGGCAAGCATCAGCATGGGGGTGGATCTACAGTACAGGATGTGTAATGTCAACATGAAGCATGGGAGCTGGCAGTAAGAAGGAAAGCAGCCATTTCATGCCAGAGGAGGAAGCCTAAATAGATTTTTTTCCCCTCTGCATCTTGTCCTTTTATGCTGCTTTCATACTTGGTATTAAATGATTACCTTCTGCTTCATCATCTGAAAACTTCAGCAGAGCAGGGTTTCATTTCTTTTTCTTTTTGAACCTATTTGGTTTTTTCCTTAAACAAGTGAAGTGCGCTCCAAAAGCACGTCTGATGGATTATAAAACGGGCTGGGGAGAGGCTGAAGGGCTAAGCATATCTGGAGAAAGAGAAGAGTTCAGTCATGTGAAAGTCCTGAGCTTCAGATGAAGTTTCATTGTAGATCCTTTTGGCTTTAGTGCAGAGACAATTTGTTCAAAAGCTGTTACCATTTGAGAACCTTGTACGCAGTTGTGAAATGCAGAAATGTATGAAATACTGCAAGTGATACACTGTGTAGACTTTAAAACTTTCTAATTACTAAGAAACTGTAGAAAGCTATTGTAATTGTTTCTGCTTTCATAGCAGGAGTGTTCTGTTAAAGTTTCTTTTTCCTATTTGCTTAAAGCTAGTGGCAAATCACGGCGACACTGAAATACAGTTACATGACTGTATAAATCAGCAGATGAAGGAATTCTAAACAAGCTTGCTAAGCATTCTGTGGACTTAAAAATCTAGTGATATGCCATCTATCAACTCACTCATAGATGGTCAATTGGTTTGTGGGGTTTTGTTGATTTTTTTCTTACGCAAAACCCCCACATTTGGAAAAATATCTTCCTGTAGTTACAGCCTGGGAAGCTCTAGAACACCAGAGCTTGCTTCCTGACAGGCATGGCAGAACTGAACTTCATAATCAGAGACCTTATGGTTTCTTATTACCTGTTCAGTAGGGTTTTCAAAGAATAATATTACAGCTTCCCTTGAGTGAATCCTTGTCTTAGATGCTATACTGTGGTACCCCTCCAAAGGTGTGACTTCCTTTCTATGTTCCTAAGAATTGGAATGGAAATGTAGAAGTAGTCAGCCCACAGGTATGTTTTCCAAATTGTAATTTGGTGCTGAAGGGGATGCATATAAGGCATGCTTTTGTGTGAAGATGATTTGTTCCATTCTGCCATAACTTCCATCCTTAACACAGTCCTCCTTGCTCCATTTACCTTATTCAGGAGATTTTTTGGTTGAAGGTATGGGAGACTGGCACTTCTGTGTAGAGCACTTGAAGTGAAATGTCACTGAAGAATTTCTTGAAACTCAAACCCCATCTTTTCAGGGCAGAACTTTTTCTTGGTTCCATAGATAACTCCATGTTGTGGTAGCTTTTTCAGCATCAGAAGTACTAAGAATGCAGGCAAACTGAGAGACTTTTTCTGAGGCATGGTCGCTTTGTCCTGTCTGTCCATGTGATTTCCCTTGCAGGTTTTATTTTCTAGTAGCTGGTAATTTTGTGTTTTTTTCTGGTGGTGTTAAACAATTTTTAGAACATACTGGAGAACCTTTGTCAGAAGTGTTTCTTCATATGCAAAGGAAGAATGCTTCTAGATTTTGTCCGCACCTTTTCTCATAGAACGTCTCTATATTGCAAAGAAAATACATTATTCTTAACTTTTTCATACCAAAAAAGGTGCTACTCGCTGAAGATAGTTTATTATAAATAACTACTAAGATGATATCTCACCACAGCATGCTTGGCAATCTTCCACTGAGTTAGCCTGTTTCAGCAAGGAGCTGTCGCTTAAGATACAAAGCAATCTGCAGGCACATATGATCACAGACACTGACTGCTTTCTCTGTCATCATGGATGCCTCATCATTTCCTGTGTCTGATAATTGGGAACTGGAATGATTATCTGGTAGACCAGCAGGATCTAACACCAGAAAGATGGACTTGAGTTCCCATCTATTAAACATCAAGTTACAGAGAAGTTCTCGGTTATGGGGGGTCTAGGAGGAGAATAGACATGGTTGTTGTTTTTTTATTGCTTGTTTAATTTCTGATGGCAAAAGTAACCCAGGGCTTACTGGGGAAACTGTTGATGTATATATGTTCACAGCACACTTTCCTATTAGAAATGGTGCAGAAACGTAAGTCACCACTAGCAATGGTGTAGAGAGGATTTTTTGGTGTTGGCTTTGCTTGTGTAAGTAGTGACTTCAATATCTCTGAATGTCTTTTGTAGAGAAATTGTCCAAAGGAAAGACAGAAAAGACTTAAAGAGATACCAATTTTTCTGATGGTACTTGTAAACTAGTATTAATACCCCTGTATGCTTACTGCCAAGATTTGACTGTACTCACATAGCTTGATGGTGACTTTTTTGAGTTTGAAAAGTGGACACTGCTTTGTTGTACATGGCTATTATGTTATTGCAACAGTTGTGTGATGGATATCAGTGGCTGTTGCATGAAAACTTTATAAGTAGGGTGCTTGTGTTTGTGTTTTATTTGTTTAGAAACAATTTGATCAGGTCATCTCTGCTACTTTGTTAACAGTATAATATTAATAAGATCTTCTTCTGATTTTCATGTTACTCATGGATTCTGTTCCATGGCACCACATAATTCCCAGAGTCATAAAAACTTACATTTCAAGTATGGGCGTCTATGGTTGCTTAAAAGTATGGAATGTGATATTTAGTAGAAGCAATTGGTGAGATCAAGATGGAACAAATAGAAGTATCAACAAAGAAGTTGGGATTTTTTTTTCTCTGATTTGACAGATCATGTTAAATCCTGTATGTATCTCAACAAGATCAAGGGAAAAGCAGGACATGAAGAATTTAGTTAGATACTGACTTGCAAGCTTAATGTCAGTCATTGTTTTTGAAACCTGACAAGTGTTTGGAGTTGACTCTCATCTGGGAAATAATTTGCCATCCTCTGAAAGGAAACTCTTCATCTAGTGATGGTATCCTTCCCCACCAGTTCTACAAAGTTTAATTCCTGTGTTCTTTGCTGAAATTGTGGAAGTAGATTAATGGTGGTGCAGACTCTCCTTGCAGGTAAGATGAAGAAACTATTGGAACTGATTCCTAATGTTCAATAACACAAGTAATATTGTGGAGTGTTCTTCAGCTCTTAACATTTGACATAGATGCCTTTACACTTTGGGATGTCTGTTCAGAGTCCATCGTGTCCAGAAGCTGCCTCAGTTGGGTGACCTTGTGCTTTAAAGAAAATCCTGTGGAACTGTTAGTTTCAACCTTACTGAAGGACACATTCTGAAGAGCTAGTTCATTAAGCAAGCTTTGAAGGGTGTGCTCTGCAGAACAGCTTCCTGTTACTTGGTTAATGGTTGACCTAGTTCTACTGCCATATGCCTCCTGAAACGCATTCTAATATAAAATATGTGGTAAAGCAAGACTAGTATAATGGAAGGGACATCAAAGCCTTTATGAAACAGAAATCATGTAATGCTGTTGCATTTTGGAGGGTATTGTAGTTAGTAAAAATGGCAATAACTTATCATTACTCAGTTGATTCTGATTGCAAACTCAGGAATGTTAATAAGACCCAGTTAAGTGTAGAATAGCCTTGTACAAAAGGTTTGTATCAGTAATTCCCCATGCTCCATATGTGAACCGAAAGTTAGGGAGTGAAGGACTCTGAGTGATATATCTGTGGGGAAAGACTAGGTTAGATTTGGATAACGGCAGGAGGACTTTTTCCCCTGGTAGGTGTTTTTTCGTTGCAAACTGTGGATTAGCAAATCTTTTTCCTGTTTAAGTCTTAGTTAGAAGCCGGAAATGGAGATTCAAGTTTTTACAAGATAACACAGCATAAATACTTAAACTTATGCAAAAATATAAGAAACGTGGTGGTATTAGATAAAGTTCAACCTTCAGCTTGGATGAATAATTTCTAACACGCTGAAGTTCTGGAGAACTTACAGGCTATGTTTTCTTGTTGATTTGAAATTATGCCGTAGAAAAAGTGTGTGATATCAACTGTTTTCATAAGTAGTGTTTATTATGGTAAAGTAGGGGAAAGGAAAATTCAAGCCATGCTTTGAAACCTTTTGAGAACTCATGACTCTATCAGTAGATGTGGTGATTGATTATTCTGCTGTCAGTGTGGGAAACTGAACTGCTTACTAGACAGACCACTCTGAGTATTCATATAATCTGGCAGTGGCTAACCTGTGTCTCTTCAGTTGCTGATGGCTTGCAAAGAGTCTGGGTGTGAATTGTAGGCAAAGGTATGTCACCACAGCAGTGGGGGTAGCTGTGGCCAGCCAAATTTTTCTGTGTGGGAAGAATTAAGCTGTCAGAACCTACCTGTAAAGGCAGCTGTTGGTGATCATCATGTGGAGTGCTTAACCTGCAGAGAAGTGGTACGATATCTTGGGAGTGGTAATCATCTTCTACCCCTGTAACTCCTTCAACTGAAGGCCTTTAGTACGCATCTTATGACTCTGGGCTCATTTGGCAAGGCTACAAATATTTTGGCTTATTTTGCTAGGGTATGTGTGGCGACAACATTACACAGTTTTCCCTTTTTTCTTCAGTGTCTAAGCCTCAATGTTGTTTTTGTAGGAAAATCCCTGGATCTGGGGGAAAACAAACTGTAGCATTCTTAGTAGGACACAATATGTTGCATGAGCTGTAATCGTATTGGTCATGGCAAAATATCTCTGCTCTAAGGACTGACACAAGAACAGCTATTTGTGCAACCTGATCAGAACAAAGGATAATGCTTCTGCTGCAAGATCAGACAGATCTGACGTTTCAGCAGGCTGAGCAAATGAATGGAGGAAGTGGTCCACCTCCTGTTATCCATTGTCTCAAAGATGCAGGCTCATAGAGAAGAAAGGGATGTTGAACAGAGCTTCTGAAGGCATATGCTGCTTTGTGATCTGTGGGAAGAGAGCAAGAAGGAGTTCTAGAAGTCCTCTGCATTGGCAGGCTGAGAAACTTGTAATGGGAAAGTGTTGCAATGAACTACTGGTGTTGAATGAGTACTTTCTCTTCTCTAGCCTGCTCAGAAAATCTTAACTGTTATTGGGAAGCTGTTGAAATATTCCAGGCTTCGAATATGGGACCAAGCCTACCTTGAAGGAGGCTTAGTGGTTGTAGAAATCTAGCTAACTCTGACCTCCTAGTAAAGAATGATTTAAGACTTTTTTATACATAGGGAAATTTAGAGGCTTTCCCTCTTCCCTTTTCCTTCTTGTCTTTCATGAATTAACTCATTCATCTTTGTGTTCCAGGGTACCTCTCAGTTCTGTTTCTGATGGGATTTTTACATGGGGAGAGCTGGATTGATAAAATTACTGAGACAGTTAGACTCTTCTGCTTGGGGGAATCCTTCTGTTTCTCTTGCTCCAGCTGTCAAGCTGTTGTAGCCAAATTAACCCAAGTGGGATTTTAGTAGCTAACTCCCCTTTTAATGAGTCCAAGGAAATTGAGAAGGAGCAGGACAGTGAGTGGTATTTGATAAACTGGGCAGAATTGAGGGTTACTTCACATTCCAGAGTATTTGACTTCCAGCCTTAAGGGGTATTTCATCTAAGAAATGGAACCTTTAGGAAGAGGAGTATAGAAGTTTTGTCATTATCATAGCTAGCTAGGTCTCTTAGTATTGCCTTTTTGCATGGCCTAAGCCATGGGACTAAAAATTGCTAGCAGTTAGGTTTCTCATGATCAACAGATTTTCATATGGAACCAGTTTTCTTTAAAATCAAGAATTTCATGTCTCAGGGACCCATAGCTGTAATATCTTTAGTAAGTGTGCTAGTTTTCTTTCTTTATGTTGATGGAGATTTGATTTGTGTCTGTCATAACAGAATCAGTCTCGGTGATTCATGATATCCCTTCCGTCCGTTGTTCTCCCGCATAATGTCTGGAAGGTTTGGTCAGTTCAAAAGAGAAGTAATTAGTTCCACAGGATGCTGGCAGAGGCCATCATTAGTGCTCAGTGGGAATGAAGATGCTGCTTTAGGAGTTTGCTTACAACAGCACATCAGGAAGTCATCAGACTCCTTGAGTGGAAGTTGAATATGTTAAAACTTTTAAATGTATGGTGGCTGGGCTGTCATGAGCAGCATGTTTAGTGTCCAAGGGCAGTTGTGAAAATTTCTTCTATTTATTCTTAGATTAGGATTAAAAACCATTCCAGAGGATGTGCCATGGTGGATTTGACCCAGCAGAACCTTCAGTATGGGTTTCCAGCTACTTTGTCCTAAAGGAATTACTGTTGGGAGAGGAAATAATGATGCTAGCTGCTTTGCTTCTGTTATTCAACCACAGTTACAACCATGTTTAAACTAAATTGGTGATATTTGGACAGCGTGATCAAAAATGTGCATATTCCAGGAATGTCTAATGGAAAAGAGTTCAGTGAGTTTTAAAACAATGTCTGAGTGTGAAGACAGGAGGAAAGATCTCTTGAGTGGACATAAATCTCACAGATAAATCAAAGAGCATTCTCTGAAGTGGTAAAGATTTGGGTCTGAAAGAAAGCACTCTTTGAAAGAACAGTATCAGCCTGGTGCTCAGCAGAGATAAAAAGTCAATGTGAAAGATTTTCTTACTACCTCCTCCTCATTCACTTCTTCAAGTAATAGGAGGCACAGCAGATCTTAGCTAGTTTTGTATATCTGTGGGAAAGTATCCTTTGAAGGTCTTATACTTCCCAACATTATATCAAGCATATTTTATCTTTGTTTTGTGGGATTTGTTATTTTCTTAATAGTAGAACTTCTTAAGATGCAAGACAGTTGCACCAATCAGTGTTTTCTGAAAAGTCAGAGCACTATACCAGTCATAAAGCTGTTAATTTTTTCACCAAAAAAAGGCTGTATTGTGGCCTAGATAAAAGAGGAAACATGAAAGGTTGACTTGAGTGAAACTCAGAACAAGAGCAATGTTCTCGGTTTTTCACTCATCCGCCAAGTCAAGCAAGTCTGAAGTTCCTGGGGCCAAATGTTGAATTTTGGAATTTACCCGTATACTTAAAAGACAACAGCAGATTCTTGGGCTGTCATCAGATGTTCACAACTGAGTCGATTTGAAGAAGGGAAATATCAAAACATAGATTTGTACAATCTTTAGATCTAAGTCTAACACCTTTTGTGCTTTATTTTTTTCCAAGCAAAAGAGACTGAGAATTGGGTCTGTTCCTTAGGGATCATCCAGATGGAGGCATCTCCTTTTGTAGCTCCAGGAGAAGAGGACTGTGGGATGACAGTGCTGAGGAATCATAGGTCTCATAGGCTTTTCTAGTGTATCAGAAAAGACTTTTTGATGCTTTCCATGACCAAAGTAAATAATACCGACCCTGCTTTGATAGATCAAACAAATAACACCCGTGTTGTGCCTTTGAGAGCCCTTGATCCCAAAAAGAAAAGCATGGGTTTTCCTTTTTATTTTGGACCCATTCCATTGCAAACAAAAGCATCCCACAGGTCAAAAAAGAAAGGGTATCTGACAAGATTTGAAGAGACTTTTCCTTTTTCCTTCTGTTCCATACAGCAGTAATTTATCACAGAATTGCAGAATGTTAGGAGTTGGCAGGGACCTCAAAAGATCATCTAGTCTAACCCCCTGCCACAGCAGGATTCCCTTGACCAGGTCACACAGAAGCGCTTCCAGATGGGTTTTGAATATGTCCACAGAACGAGACTCCACAACCTCTCTGGGCAGTCTGTTCCAGATTAAAAAATATAATGACTCAATGTCCAGTTGGAGAGCAGTGACACAGTGTTCCTCAGGGATCGGTACTGGGACTAGTGCTTTCTAATATCTTCATCAATGACATAGACAGTTGGATCAAGTGCACCTTCAGCAGGTTTGCATATGACACCAAGCTGAGCTGTGCAGCTGACACAGCTGAGGGATAGGATGTCATGCTGAAGGAGCCTAGACAAGCTCGAGAAGTGGGCCTGTGTGTACCTCATGAGGTTCAACAAGGCCAAATGCAAGGTTCTGCACCTGTATCGGGGTAATTCCTGGCATCAATACAGACTGGAGGATGAAAGGATTGAAGGCAGCCCTGCAGAGACAGACTTGGGGTACTGATGGATAAAAAGCTGGAAATGAGTCCACAATGTGCACTTGCAGCCCAGAAGGCCAGGGTCTGGGTCAAGGGAGGTGATTCTCCCTTCTCCAGTTTCCTAAGATCTCACCTGGAGTACTGTATCCAGCTCTGAGTCCTCAACACGTGAAAGACATGAACCTGTTGGAGTGGGTCCAGAAGAAGGCCACATAAATGGTCAGAGGGCTGGAACACCTCATCTGTGAAGAAAAGCTGAGAGTGTTGGGGTTATTCAGCTGGGAGAGGAGAAGGTTCTGAGGAGACTTTTGTGGCCTTTCAGTACTTAAAGGGGGCCTATAAGAAAGGTGAGGACAACATTTTTAGCAGGGCCTGTTGTGATAGGGCAAGGGATAATGGTTTTAAACTAAAAGAGGGTAGATTTAGAGTCGATACAAGGAAGAAGGTTTTTACAATAAGGGTGGTGAAACTGGAACAGGTTGCCTGGAGAAGTTGTGGATGACCCATCCCTGGAAACATTCAAGATCAGGTTGGATGGGGCTCTGACCAACGTGATATAGTTAAAGATGTCCCTGCTTATTGCAGGTGTGTTGAACTAGACAACTTTTAAAGATCCCTTCCAATGCAAAGCTTTCTGTAATTCTGTGATCAGACCTAAAAAGTTCCTCATTCAATTTGTATCTGTAGCAGATAAAAAATGTGAAATAGAAAATTAACTCACTGAAGAAATATGTTGGACTTGTAGTCTCTGAGGGCTTTAAAAGTCCTGTCTTCCTTTTAAATCTGAAAATTGATGCTGCAAAGTAGTGGTAGATATAATTCAAAATTATTAGAATAGCTAAGTAGACTAGTATAGCATTAGATGTATAAACACAGAAGGTACTGTGTTCCCTAGATATGTGCAAGTATCACCTCTGGAATACTAAATCCATTCGAGCATTGTCATGTCTGTAAAAATGAGTGTGGAAATGCTGGGGAAAGTAGTGATTTGAAGTCTGGAAAATTGTTTTTCACTGTGAGAGCTTTCAGATAGTCCATTCCTCTCTTTCAGAGATTTTCAGAAATGACATTTAGAGCAATAAGAGCAGTTCGTTTGCCAGATTATGTCCAATATTATAGGAATCTGGAACCTGTACCAAACTGTAACAAGATGCAGTGGCTGGAACCTAAGACTAGAAACTGTTTGCTACAATTATAGTTCTTTAGTTTTAATTTAATATTGGGAAAAGATTAGGAGCATTGAAAAAACTAATGAACTCTGTAGACAAAGTCCTAAGGCATCACGCCCAAGTGTAGTGGGAGACAGGCTTTAGACTGTTACCACTGAGTTGCATGTGGACAGCTGTCAAGATGTAGAAGGTGAACTTTTCATCAAGATGACTCCTACTGCCATTATCTAATGTCAGGTTAGGGATGAGTTGTCTTAAAGTACAGCTGATGGGAATGCTGTAATGTGGAGGTATAGGGAATCTAGGAAGGTTCAGAACCGCCAGAGTTGGAAGGGACCCACTAGGNACTGTGGCGCCCAAAACTGCACACAGTACTCCAGGTGAGGCCGCACCAGAGCCGAGTAGAGTGGGATCAATACTTCCCTCGATCGGCTAGTAATGGAGTGCTTGATGCACCCCAGAATCCTACTGGCCCTAGTAGCTGCCAGTGCACATTGCTGGCTCATATTAAAACTATCATCTACCAAAACACCCAGATCCCAGATCTCAAGGTGATTGAGTTTTACCAGAACATACAAGAAGGCTGTAACCTGCAAAGAAAAGGGAAGCAAATAACCAAGTTAAGTGAAATGATAACTGTAGGTTTGTAATTACCGGTTTGATTTTCAGGCATGATTATCTGTTTTCCTCCATTTCCCTGTCTTAGTCTTATAACTATAGATAAATGATTTACATTTTGTTCTCAAAGTGGAATGTATGCACAAGGTTGGTGGAAGCTGCCTTCTTAAAAATTTGATGTATTTTCCTTTTTTTTGTCAATAGAGGAAAATAAGGACTGAAACAGGATTTTTTTGTAGTCCTCACAGAGCTAGCGTAGACTTTGACATTGTGTTTTCTAAAGGATCAGTAAATCTCCTACACAGAGCACCTCTGGTTTGCCCTGGACTCTATGACCTAGCACTTTAGTACCTCAGAATGTTAGTCCTGGTTTTACAGACAGGAGCTAGAGACTTTGGTCCTGCAGTTACCACAAAGGTAGTTATGACATAAAAACTCAATCATAATTTGCCAACATGCCAATTTCCTAACTAACTTGCTATTAGAGATGTTCCACCAATTATTATGAAAGCATTTCAGTAGGTTAAAGTTAGGTTAAAGACCCTTTCAGTAGTGATGTGTTTCAGTTTATTGGTAGACACTTCTCAAAATCATAGGCTTTGGTCTGCTAAGAATAATAAATCTAGGAAACTTAGAGATTAACTCTTTTTGTCTTCTGTGTTAATCAAAGACTTGAACAATAAACACTATCATTAGAAACTTTTTGACAACTGATACACAAACAATTCAGTGTCTGGGAAAAACAGTACACTAGCTTGGTTTTGAGGGTGATGCTGCAGTAAAGACCTCCCTGTAAATGCTTTTCTTTTTAACTTTATAAACCAACTGCAACAGCAGGATGAAGGAGAATTTTGATTCCCTAATTGACAAATTGTTTTCAGTTCTTAATTTGTAGTTTCAATTTTGGAAGACTGCCTTCAAGGTTGAGAACTCTGTATTGCAGTGGTCTAACTGGAGGAATTAGAAGACAGTGGGAGAACAAAGGAGTTCAGGAATAAAGAAGGAGAAAAAGGTCTGAGTTGTTTCCTCTGTTTCTTGGATTTTGGAATGAATAAGTATTTTAACCTGTAAATAATGCTGAGATTAGTGGCTCTCTTTCATCATGAGCAGCAAGTAAAGTTAAGATAAGAAGGTAACTTCCTCTAGGCAAACTGTTCTCTATTTCTCTCCCATATTCTGTGTAAAATCTTTTCTCCAAGGAATGGGTGCAAAGGAGTCTTCTTGTTTTCAGCTTGAACTTTTCATTTCTTTTAGTAGTCAACCCTACAGAAACAGCTGCTGTGTGCTAGGCTGAAAAGGAAACCATGGGTTTTTTTGAAAGTGAAGCTTCAGTGCCAATGTACTTGATCTTGTACAATGATCTTGTACTGCAAATGGCTAGAGGTATATGGTAGAAGTTAGTATGTCATCTTTCAAACACATCTGAAGGCGGGCTCTTCAGTCAGGGTGAACTGTAGCACTAGTTCGGTGATTAGCAAGTCTGGTTCTACTTTCTTCAGCTTCTGAGATCTTGGAGATCCATTGCACGTTCTGCTTTCAGGTAAGGAGAAACTTATTTCTAGTTTGGCTTTCCACTTCATAATAAAAGGCTGTAGTAAGTACTGATCCACATAAGGGTCTGGTCCTTAGCTGGGGAAAATTGATGGAAATCCAGCAAATTTCTAGAAATAAAAACCTGGAGAAATCTCTTAAAAGCACAGCACTTACTGGGACTTGTACAGTATTCTCCAGCTTGTAAGAATACAGCAGCAGCAAACTGGAATGACACTGATGACTTAATCTTTCTGTGATCTCTTGTTTTTGTTTTTTTTGAAGGAATGAAAATCTTTAGGAGAGAACTTTGCTCCTGTTGCCTTGGTGGTATTGGCTTGCATGGCTTTGTCTTTCTTTGAAAACTGATAGCAGAAGACTATCCAGCCTTCAGGAGAGGAGCCATTATATGTGGACCTGTGCAACAGAAGCCAAAGTTTAAAAATAAAATATCAGGCTGTCTTCCTGAGGATCCACACATAGCATACATACAGGCACGGCACACACATACACAATATCTTGACTAACACAGTAATATCAGTTGCTGAGTTCAGAGCCACAGACAATGAGGAACAAAAAGGGAGTCTTGTTCCTCAAAAAGAAAGAGGAAGAAATGTGTGACTTCTGCAGCCTCACGTACTGGTTTCTGGAGTGCATGGGAGGCCCCTCAGCAGCAGCAGGTTGAGAGACAGTAAGACCAGATGACTCTCAAGTCATTCCTGCTGTTGTCTCCTGTAGCCCCTTCCTAGACCTCCTTATTCTCTTCTTCATTGTCTGTGCCCTACTGAGTATGGTTCTGGACAGAGCAGTCTTTGTTGGTTTTTTTTTGTTTGTTTCTCTTTTGTTGTTGGTTTTGGTGTTTTATGTGTGGGTTTTTTTGTTTGTTTTTTTTTAAACACTTTTTTTAATAAACACTTTTTTAAAAGTGTTTATTTCTTGAGAGATAAAAGCAGTGACTTTTATTTAATTCTGGGTGCTGAGTTGCCAGTATGCCAAACATCCTCATAAGAAATAGTAGATATCAGTTTGTATCTTTCTGGAAGTCCTGGCATGAAGCTGTGCTTGGTGAGGTTCAGGTTTGAAATTAGGAAAAAGTTCTTCACCCAGAGAGTACTGGAGCATTGGAGCAGGCTCCCAAGGGCTGAAGTAATGGCATAAGGTCTCACAGAATTGAGGAAGCATCTAGAAAATACTCTTACATACATGGTGTGACTTCGGGGTTGTCCTGTGCAGAAATGGGAGTTGGACTCGATGATCCTTGTGGATCCCTTCCCAACTTGGGACATTCTCTGGTTCTGTGATTCTTGGAGAAGGATTGTTCACAGAGGAGGTAATAGACCAGGAAGAATTGTTCATGGCAGAAAAGTGGAAATGTAAGGTTTAATGCCAAGAATACAGCTTGGAAGGTGAGGTTAGTTATGCTGGAAAGGAATGACCTTTTGAAAGAAGGTCGCACTATTCAGACAAACAGAAAATGAGAAGGTGTGATTCTTGATCACTGATGAAAGTAGACAGGGATAAAGAAGGTGAAAGGTTTAATTGTTTTTGCCTCCTTCCCCAAAATGCTGATGTCATACCACCTTCTAAACTTTGCTTGATAATTGTGAGTTGGTCTGATGAGGGTGGGAAGTCAGGGTTTCTCCAGTGGCTTGTTGTGAAGCAGCTTCCCTCAGATGACATGACAGAAACCGTGTGCAGGTAGCAGTGGTGCACAGTCTTACCTGCCTGTATGCTGCCTAAAGCTACTGTGCTGAAAGATTGGAGCCTGTGCTTTTGATTGCATGGAGTGGGCAGTTTCCAGAAAAAGCCCTAATGCTTGGATGCACCTCTTAGTAAATGCAAGATGGATTTTTATCTAGGCATCTTCCAGCTGCAGCAAGCATGTTTGCATATCTCAGTTGACAGCTATAGGGTTAAAAATAAAAACAAAACAAAGAAAAGGTGTTACCACTTCATATCTCTTCCTAGGCAAAGTAACCGTCACAGCTGTCCATAACACACATGGTTTTCGTCAGAGCTCAGGCAGGTTCTGCTCTGCAGACATAGGATAAAGTATGCTTAGTATGCTTTCTTCAACAGGAATGCCAGCAGTATCTTGGATTACTAGAGAGATTGCTCTGTGTCTGTCGGCTCCTTCTGCAGAGTTGGGATTCACATTAAATGGGATCTAGAATCCTTAATAGGCTGTGAAAGGCTCTCAGCACAGGCTGAAAGTTGTGTTTTCTTAGACATCCAGACTCTCAAACTAGAACACTCATTTTGCTGAAGTTTATCAGGGAAAACATACTAGCTATATGTACTAGTTGTCTGTACACTGTAGGTGACACTGTAGCCTGAAGGTTTTGTAGGACTTGATTATATTGCAATCTGAAAATTTTTGTAAAAAATTATAAAATATCTGGATCTTGTTTGTGGTGATGTACTAATGAGGAAGTGTGGTTGCAATTGTCAGCGTATTAAAACTAATTGTTTTGTTTCTTCTCAGAAGTTTTGTTAGCCAAGGTAAAGTGGGAGAGCACACGCTTTGTGGTGCCAGCTAGATTGTGTGGAAGAGTGGTCTGGTTAGATCAAAGTTCCTCTTCTTTGGTCATGAATGTCTCCTATACACAGAAGATATTGAGGAAGACCAAGAGTGTTTCTCTTATAGATATTTTTATAAAGTACTATAAAGAAGATTCCTTTCAATGACTTGTAAGTTTTGATTTTTCTCTCCAGACATTTGCCAGAACAGAACAGTTATTAATCTGTTGCTCATTATTTAGAAGAATTTGAGAAGGGAGTAGGAGGATTCAGCAGTTTGGGCAAAATCATATGAAGAGAAAAGCCTCTCAGACCATGTTAAGATCTTCAGTTTTTCTAGCTGTCAGTCAAAACAATATCCTTCTCCACTCCCATATAAAACTCCCTTTTTGGATGGCCACCCTTTTTTCCGTGTGCTTTCTCCCACTGTGATCTTAAGTAATACAAGTGTTAGACTATGTTCACCATCCCTAAACTGTCTCCCCTACTATTCTCCACAGCTCTGCAGACATTTTGCTGACTTGACCTAAATTCTTCAGCAAAAGGCCTGGATTCTGTGCAGAAAGCTGGAAATTGCAACTCCAAAAGTAAATACAAAAATAAGTAAAGGGCATCAGTTACATCCTTGTGTGTGGTGTATGATTTATCCCTGCGGTGTATGATTTATCCCTTCTCCTGACATTTTAACTAATGCTGTGCTGGAGAACTTTTCATTGGTAGTAGTTGTGGAAGGTCAGCCCTTGAATTTCTGGGACAGTAGCACAGAGGCACAGAAAGGTAGTGTGGTGTAACAGGGAAGACTGGAATCTGGAAACCCACTTTTTGCTACTGGTTGTGCAGCCTGGAGTCAAGCTACTTCACTTCTCTGTGCTTCTCCATTACCAGGTAAATGAAGAAGGTTCTGCCTAGCACAGACTTGCTCACCTTGCTTTTCACACAGAGAGAGCTTACAACATTGTAGCTTGATGCTGCATGAGTCAAATAGTAGATAGTAACTTCATGGAAGAGTGTTAGTATTGCTACTTAACATATTTAATTCTGCCTTTTTGTTCCATACGTACTATGTACAGGTTGTGACTCTTCAGATTTTGTTCAGTAATTTGAAGTTGTTTAAAAACCAGAATACTTTAGTCTCTTCTCTTTCTGAGATCAAGTCAGTTCTGCTGACTTAAATTACTTGTTTGTGATAAGTGAGTGTAAACCCCAAACATAGTGTCTTTTGTCTTGCTTTGGTTGTATACTTTCGGCATAGACTGTTTTGTCAATGAATTCAAAAATTAATATGAAACTTTCAGTCTGCATATATTCCCGCAAACAAGAACCCACACTTGGTAAATGCTTGTTGAAAGAAACAAATAAAAAAGTAGAAATAACTTTTATTCAAATTACTTTTAAAGATAAAAGAGGCTAGAATGGATTACAAAACACATTTTTCCTATTTTCTCTTCTGTACTGTTAAAGGATGTTGTCTGACACAAATTATGTGCCTCAAAATCCTATTTGCATGTATTTTGGTGCCATAAGGCTCATGTATGCCTCTTTTGGAATGAAAACACAGGGTGGAGCTTGACCTAACTGGCAAGTGGTGTTGCTGAGTGCTGTGTCTGAAGAGGATATTCACTTAGCTGGACTCCTATTGAAAATATATGTGTGTTGTTCGTCTCTGATTGTCCAGTTGTAGTTGAAAAGGTGCATCCTGTTCCTTACAATCAGCATACATCTGAGGATGTACAATTTTGTAAGAGTTGAATAGTCTGTGGTCTTTTTGGTTTTTGGTTTGTGGTTTTTTTTGTGGTGGTGGTGTATTGGTTTTGTTGTTCTTGTTTTGGGTTTTGGGGGGGGGGAAGCTGTGTTTTGTTGGGGTTTTTTGTTTGGTTTTTTTTTAATTCTCACTTGTTTAGATCTGCTTATTTTAGTAAGAAGAATTTCTTTATATAGTTCTGCTTCAAAGAAATTCAAAGTAATCCTCCTTTATTTTAAAACCTTCAGCTGGAGGATTCAATGACACTTGATCCACCTAAACTATTTATGTTTACCTCTTGGAAAAGCGGTATGGTAGGAAGTTTTTAAGTTTCTTCCCTTTAAGTCAAACTTTGGTTCCTTTTTTTAAGTGGTTCTGTAATCATCGATAAATCCAATTTCAGTTATGTACCCCTTTGCTTTGGAACTGTAGAACACAGCATGTGTGTCTTTGTCATTACTATAGGTGAATATTAATCACAGAATCGTAGAACCATGGAATGGCTCAGGTTGGAGGGGACCTTAAAGATCATCTAGCTCCAACCCCCCCTTCCATAGGCAGGGATGCCACACACTAGACCAGGTTGCCCAGGGCCACATCCAGCCTGGCCTTGAACACTGCCAGGGATGGGGCAGCCACAACCTCTCTGGGCAACCTGTTCCAGTGCCTCACCACCCTCTGGGTAAAGAACCTCCTTCTAATTTTTAGTCTAAACCTCCCCTCCTTCAGGTTATATGCTTTCCCCCTTGTCCTGTTGCAATCTGACCAGCTGAATAACCTCTCCCCTTCTATCTTATAATCCCCCTTTAGGTACTGAAAGGCTGCTATAAGGTCCCCTCAGAAGCCTTCTCTTTTCTAGGCTGAAAAATCCCAACTCCTTTAGCTTATCCTCACAGGGGAGGTGCTCCAGTCCTCTGATCATCTTTGTGGCCCTCCTCTGGACCTGCTCTAACAGGTCCACATCTTTTTTGTGCTGAGGACCCCAGAACTGGACACAGTACTCCAGGTGGGGCCTCACAAGGGCAGAGTAGAGAAGCAGAATCACTTCCCTAGACCTGCTGGTCATACCTCTCTTGATGCAGCCCAAGATATAGTTGGCTTTCTGGGCTGCGAGTATAGATTGCTGGCTCATATCCAGCTTTTCATCTATCATGACCCCCAACTCCTTCTCTGCAAGGCTGCTTTCAAAGAGTTCCTCTCCCAGTCTGTACTTGTTTCTTGGATTGCCCCTACCTAGATGCAGGACCTTACACTTGGACTTGTTGAATTTCATTTGATTCTCACAGGCCCACTTTTCAAGCCTGTCCAGGTCCCTCTGGATGGCATCCCACCCTTCTGGTGTATCACTCACACCACTCAGCTTCATGTCACCTGCAAACTTACTGAGGGTGCACTCAGTACCCTGTCGAGGTCATTAATAAAGACATTGAAGAGTACTGGTCCCAAAACAGAGCCCTGAGGGACACCATTCATTACTGGTCTCCACCTAGATGAAGTGCCATTGATCATAACTCTCTGGTTGCATTCATCCAGCCAATTCCTTACCCATTGAATAGTCCACCCATCAAATCCATATCTCCAGTTTGGAGATAAGGATGCCATGCAGAACCATATCAAATGCCTTACACAAGTCCAGGCAGACAACATCAATCGGTCTTCCCTCATCAGTTGTTGCAGTCAATCCATCATAGAAGGCTACCAGATTGATCAGGCACAATTTGCCCTTAGTGAATCCATAGTGGCTTCCTAAAATTACCTCTTTGTCTATCATGTGCCTTAACATCACTTCCATGACAATCTGCTCCGTGGTCTTTCCAGGCACAGAGGTGAGGTTCACAGGCCTGTAATTCCCTGAGTTACTTAGAGCTATTGCAGTTTCAAATAACTCTCCTTAAGTCCAAAAGCATGTCCAAGTGTGGATGTAACCTCATTCCTGGTTGTCACACACACAGCTTGAATGACAGGATGACCTGGAGGCTTGATGTTTGTAGAAAGACATGTGAGGTGGTTGTAGAGAGCTTCTTGTATTTGTGTGTTTGGTTGTGGACTATTGATGGTTAAGCTGTTCTGTCCCCTCCATTCCAGAGAGGGAGTATCTCTGGAGGAGTTACTCCTTCTGAAGCTGAAGCAACAGCTACTGTACCAATGGGAAGAGAGAAGTGCCCAGACTTCTTTCCTAGAAGTCAAGCATGGAAAGGCTTTTTGTTGGAGCTAAAAGAAGTGTACCTGTCCTGAAGAGCCACTGTCCCATGAATTTTCAATAACATACCTGCATTTGCAATGAAGTAAGCAATTTTCTGAGGACAAAGCCTATAGGATAACTGTTTATTGGCTGTTATCTAATGCATCTCTTAGGCTTCTTTTTGTCACTTCTAAGTTAGTTATATACAAACTAGAATCATGGTGAAATGTAAGGTGCCACTGGGGTACCTTTTCTTGAATTTATCTTAAGAATTTTGGTGGGCTTTTTCAGGGCATTTTCTTCCTATTTGAAGGTCCTGGTTTTGACTAGGCACATACATGACCACTTCCTAAAAAGTCCTTCCACCTTGAGTTTCCCCCAGAAGTCTCTTCAACTAGACCAAGAAAACTGAATTCTCTTACAGTCTTCACCTTTCTTGGAGTGCTCTCTGGGGACCTATGTTTAGTTTTCTACACCCACTTAGAAAAATCAAGCATTTGAGTTCAGTTTCCAGGTTACAGAGATTTCCAAAGGTTACGAAACTAACCTATCCAGACACTTTCTCTGAAGTGTTTATTTTTGCATAACAAGGATAACACCATCTTCTTTTAGAGTATTTGAGTAAAACATGATGGCCAGCTTTCAGATTGGTGATTACTCGAGGTAGCTAAAATCTTTAGTGAATTATTTGTAAATTATGAGAAGTTGTTAGTTTAATTCATTGGATTAAACAAAAGGAGTGAGCGACTGGAAAATTCAAGAATACAATATTCATGGTGTTGGGTTTTTTTGTTTTCTCCAAAGAGCTACTTTGTATGTTAATGTAGTAGTCTTAAACTGAACTTTCCTTATGACAAGAAACATCGTTTTCTTTATATGGAGTTTGGCAATTTTTTACATATTCTGGGATAAAGTTTTGGCAACAAGTTTCTTTACCAGCTTTCACTTTCTGTCTTTAAGGTAAAATAAGAATGGTTCCACTTTCTTCAAAATGAGAGTAATCTTAGGACAATTGAAACTGATTATTTTGTTCTAAAATAGGATTTTGTTACCTGCTCAGTTATTTAAAATGCTTGAAAATTTTTCACATGGTTAAGTGCAAAGCATTTACAACAGCAGAAGAAACCAAAGTGTTGTGTAACGGACTTGCAGAAGAGAAAAAAGCTGCAATAGTTTTGTAGTGTCTCTGTACTTGCAAGGACTGTGGCTTCTCAAGGATGCACTTGGTTATAACCGTAGCCTCTCTTCGCTGTGGGCCTTATTACAAAGAAATTCTTAGATATTTTTTATTCTTTGTTTTCCTGTTTAGGTATGTCTTAGGAGGAAGAAAAAGAAATTGGATCTTGGTGGATGACCTTCAGAGAGCTTATTTACAGCAAAAAGGATTAAAGTAGAACAGTAAAACTTGTATTAGGAGCAACAACATCTTACTGCTTTTGATACAACTCAGCTTTAAGAATTGTTTTCTTCTTAATTTAAATATGTCCAGAGTATCATAGAATGAATCATGGAATGGCCCAGGCTGAAAGGGACCTTAAAGATCATTTAATTCCAATCCCCCTGCCATGGGCAGAGTTACCACCCACTACACCAGGGCCACATCCAGCCTGGCCTTGAACACTGTCAGGGATGTCCAAGTAGTCAGGGGAAAGGACCATTTATTGGAAAGATGAGAAATAAGGCTAACAAGAAGTTGAAGTTTTTTTCTTTTTATGAGGGAGATTGTTCTTTATTATTACCTGCATAACAAAGTATGTTTCTGTAATAGAGAAACTGTTGCTGTTACAGTGTCTAATGTCTCTTTGATATAAACACCTTCTGGCTGGAGAAGTTCCATAAAGCTTGGTCAAATCATTGATACTGTAATCTGTAACACTAGAATCATTCTGTATTCTCCTCCCCAGACCCCTCACCCCAAAGTGCATTGTAGATGTTCCACTTAGTTTCTTTTAGAGATTGTCTGCTGTCTGTGTGTCCCATAAATGATGGTCATTGAACCAGTATGTTATTTGAAATATTTTGTAGTTGGGTAAAAGAAGCAACATTCTCATTAGGACCTAGGTTGCTGCATCCAAGTGTATATTTATTGCATGGAGGAAATAAATAAATAAAAGTAAAACTTTTGAACAACATGAGTGTTCAATGCAATTTGCTCCTCCATTTCTGCAGTATCACTTTTCAGCCATCAGTGATAGGATCAGCATCTTACTGCCACCATCCCAACCAGTCAGGATCTTCACTTGCATAGGTGGGAGAGATCTTTTGGGAGGGGTGGCAGAGAGAAGGGTGGCAGCTTACTGATAATCACTAGCCTGAAATCTGTAAAATGCTGAGAATGTATATATTCTTTTATTTGGGGCAGAAATGCTGGCTGCCATACTGCAAATGAGTCCATGGGCAAATAAAACTGTGCTCTGTTTGACATTATAAATGGGTCAGTGATAGATTTGTGTTACCTGAGGAAATGAACTGGCTGACAGAGAGGCTTCTGCTTGCTGCCCAGTAAATGTCAGATATAGCAGAAAGCTTGGGGGAAGGGGAGGGAGAGCTAGAGACAAAGGTGGCGTTAAAATAGCTATGATGAAAGTGGAGCTCCTCAAACAAACAAGCATTTCTGAGGAGTAGACCGGGAAAGTAGAACAATTTTAGACTTTGATAATGAGCATTTTCTTGTCATCTGATAGGGTTTAAATCCTGTATTGTGCTTTATAATTAGAGTCATCCATGAGGTGGGTTTGGGTCTGCATGAGGTGATGTGCTGTCCTACTCAGATTTGTTTGCTGGTACGTAACGTGACTTCTGGTCCGTTGTTTTTGTGGAGTTAAACCCATTCATCTGAATACCCTTTTTTGTCCTCTCTCCCTGCTTTCTGGATAGTGTTAGCCCTTCGAAGAAGTACCTGTGAAGCATGTAAGAACTTGGATGGACTGAGGGATGACTGTGTCATCCCCAGGGTCCTTACTAAGCTGAACTTTTATTGGTGATGAAAGGCAGGCAGCAAGCTTTGACTCACTTGGATCTGATCCACGCAACATTTCTTCGGTTCCCAAAAGTACTGTGAATTTCACTTACTTGGAGAGTCTTGACTGTCTACCAAACTGGGTGCTGTATTATGGAAGTCATCATTACTCCTCTCAACAGCCAAGTCTAGTCTATGTCACCTCTGCTATAACATAAGTCCAGTCTCTTCACTTAAAGGAGGAATGTGTGTCCTGTGAAGCTTCACAACTGCTTTTCAAGATAGTGATAATCTCTGTTTTGCATTCTTGAAGACATTTTTCAGTATTGGTCCCAAAGCAGAACTTTGGCCTTGGCAATTGTGGTTTCTGAGTGGTAGTGACTTATTTCTACCTGTGTGACAACATTGAGAGTGTCTGCTAGTGCTTAATACCAGCTGTGCTGGCTGGTCTAATCTCAGTTCTACCAAGACAAAAATGCGGTGGCCCCCAGAATAGTCCAGCAGTTCATGTGTTCGCGTGGTTTAGCTCTGTCACCAGTTGATAGGCTGTAATTAGCCTCTCTAAAAACACCACACTCCTTGTAGACTAACATTGTTTCTCTGTACAGCATGTTTGCAACTCACTAGTTACAGCATGGTAAGTGCCCGTGGAATGTACCATATACTTTGGGGGGAATGACATGATTACTTTTAAAGGCACTACAGGCTGCCTGAGTCTGTTTTAGGGTTCATTTGAGGGCAAATGGCCATATATCTTCAGTCACAGCTTTGCTGTTTCCCACCTCAGTTCATGGTCTATCAGGGTATGTGATTCTGTTTGTCATATCTGATTTGCTCCTGGTAGGACCTCCTTTATAACAGGTCTGATTTTTCTTGGCAAGAAGAATGTCTTTGATGGGGTTATGCTAGGCTGAGGAGGTTTCTTCTCCCCCTGCTCTTTCCACGGTAAGGCTGGTAATGCATCCTTCATGTGAAGAGCTCCTAGAAGGTGTTATTTGCAGTGCATGAGAAGGAATTAGGTTGTTTCTGGAGTACAAAGACATCTTCCTGCTGACATCTTCCTCTTGTAAGTCCATGTGCATGGGGCACTGCATATCTCTTAATTCACAGGAACTTTTTTTTTTTGAGGTAGTTAACAATACATTATTGGCTGGAAATTAGAAAGCCCAGACCCACTGCTTTCAGTGGCATTGTGCCATATGGGGAGCACTGAGGAGCAAGGTACAAAAGCCAACTTGCTTGGCTTTGATATGTGTTTCCCTAGACTGGGATAGCCCACTTGTCTTTAACACGTTTGTCTGTGCAGAAGGGCATTGAGAGGTTGGGTTGTGTCAGTGAGGTAGATGACTTGGCTGTTTTCCTGTGAGCATTTAGTGTGGGAGCCAAGTGGCAGACCACATTTCTACACTAGAGTTTTGGCCTATTATGTTCCATCTTCTTAAATCCTAGAGAGATGTAAACAAAAATTTTCTTTAAAGGTTTTGACTTGGAAAATGGCTTAATACTTTTCAGTATGTTTTAATTTTCTTCTTCTGGTGGGAAAGGAAACTTAAGTTTATTCTGTAAAAGCAGGAGCTTATCTGATCAAAATTCTCCCCTTCCTAGTAAAATTGTTGCATCTGCTTGTAACACATAGCCAAAGCACTATTCTATTTATTTACTCTAGCAAACCACAGGAAAACTTGACAGAACTGTTTGTGTGTCTGTATTTGCACCTCCACAGCAACTTTTGTGCAGTAAATTAAGTACCTGCCATACTTAGTAAGAGAAGACATCCTACTCCAACCATTTAGTTGTTCAGATTCTCACATATATTTAGAGTCTTTTTGATTTCTGTAGGGATTAATAACCTGCTGTGATAGTAATTCAGAAGATCAGAAAAACCTGTCCTAGTCTTGCTTGGAGCAAAAGCATTTAATATGCAGGAGCCTTCTCATGGGTGAAGTTCTTCATCCTAAGACTCAGTTGTCCATTCTCTGTACCATGTAATATCTCACAGCTAATCTTCAGGAATGAAAGACAAAAATTCAGAATTATACTTTGTATGACACTCTGTAATTTGTTGGGGTATTCTATTTGCAATCTCCTTTTATTGTAAAAGTTTGAAGTTTGAAAGCATCCTTCAGGCATTTAGATGGCCTCTTCATCTATTTTTTTTTTAAAAGAACAGATATATATATGTATAGACTCCAGCAGCCCAAAGAAAGAAGCAGCATGATTTTTGTGAGAAACAGAAAATGAGTGATCACCTTTTAGGTAGCTTGAATCAGTAAGGCCTGCCTGATGGTCTTTGTAGTTTCTTTACTTATATCTGAATTGTCTCAGCTGATTTGATTTCCTTGTAAATAATACGTGTAAGATCACATATTCCATCTTGGACTTTTTTGTCTTCCTTGCTAGGGAAGTTTATGTTTTCCACAGTGAGACAACTATGAGTTTGTTGTGTGGGCTTGAGGCTGGGGACTGCAGTCTTTTCCTCAAGATACCTTGTGGAAGCTGACATAGTGCTCAAATCTGTGATTCTTTCATATCTCCTTGTAAAATATGTGGTGTGCCTCTATTCTGCTCAAATCCTTCAGTGAGATGGCTAATATACACTGTTCAGTAACCAAAGCAGTTTTTTTGTTTTGTTTTGGGTTTTTTGTTGGTGTGTGTTTGGGGGTTTTTCTTAATTTTATGAAAAGTCATAGTCTTGGAGAACCATTTGAGCTGATAGCAATGTATCCATCATTTGGACTCATTTCAGGTTGTTTATTTTATGTATTAAGTTCCCCTAAAGAAAAATAAGCATGTGTTCTGTGAATACTTGTTCTTTTCCTGAACTGAAAACCCCATCCTTGCTTCTGGCAGCTCCAAGCACTGTGCAGCTTTTCCTCCACAAGCTTTAGGAGTAATATGGTTTATATTTCCTTTAAAATGTAAAAGATTTTGCAAGCTATGCAGCAGCTTTACAGTGATGCATAGTGTCGTGTCAGGTATGTTAATGAATAAATGTATTCAGGAACATAAGAAAGTAGTAACTGTACAGGGATCAACAAAGTTGGTCATCCTGTTTTCCGTGACCAGGACATTTCTGAAAAGTTTGGAATATAATGTACATAGAATGTGTAGTAGGAAGACCTTTTTTTGTGGAATCAAACCTTGAGCCTACTTCAGGTTCAGTCTCCTAAGTGGCTGGATAAGTACATTTTGGAAATAATGAGTCTTGACTCTGCTCAATTTAGATAATTGTTTTTACTTTTGACTTGTAGTGCATCGCTGAAGTTTACCTGAACAATATCCTGAACAATACCTTATATTGTAATACATATTGTCAGGTAGGTCAACAGAAGTAATTACTGAGAGAAATGGGCGACAGGATCACAGGTTAACATCAGCTAACATATTTCTCTCATAGATATAACTGTTGAGTTTCAAAATGTCACAAATGACTCCAAACTGGATATCAGTATGGAGATCTTGATAGTAAAAGCAGTAACTGATAAAAAAAAAATTTACTGTAGGATCTTCGTATGAAAATATGAACAGGGTAAGTATGTTGAAGTGGACAGTTGCATCCCAACTAATGGAGATGTATCAAAATCCAGTTCTATCGAATTTAATAACAAAAAAAAAAAGTGTGAAAAAATAAATGATATTTCAGTATAGCTTGTTTTTATACCATCTTTGAGGAGTAACTCAGAGGACCAAGAATCCCAGTAGCTTGACTGGAATTTCGTTATTGAAAAAGACCGGTTGGGTTGAGTAGGTTTGCCAGACTCTAGTTGAGAGCTGAATTTATTATTCTTTGAATTTCTCATTCATTGTGGATTTTTTTTTTCCATAAATGGAATATGAGGTGACTTCCTCCAGTTAAGAGTAGCCTATAGGTTTCCAATTTCTCAGATGTATGGATTTTTACATTGATCCTATGATTTTACTTGCTTAGTCCTTATTTTCCCCGTTGTGATCTTATGTTGTAAAAACTGTTTTAAGGAAAAGAACAACAGTGACAACAACTCCCCAAAAAACCCCAAACAACAAGGGCAAAACAACCCCAAACCCAAGGACATAAGAGCAGTTGCTCTGTCATACGTCAGCTGAACCTGGCCAGGAGCCCAGGTGGCATGGCTGGAAGGTCCTTACTACAGCTGTAGGCGCTGGAGGATTGTAAAAACATGGCTATTCAGGCAGGGAAAAATGCTTGCACTCTTAATCATGGGAATTTTGAAAACTTGTTATGTTTGTAATTAGTTGCTTGTGAATCTCACTGCTGTAGCGTTTGGTAGTTTATTTCTGCTAGTTTGATCTGCAGAAGCAAGAAAACGGTTGCAGGGAGAGCAGACCAACACTGAAACTTCCTGTGTGTTTTGAAGACAAAAAAATAACTCGTTCATGCTTATCTGCTTTGACCTAGCGTGCCATGTCGGAGCTGCTGAGGCTCCCCTGGGGCAGTAGGTCATGGCCTGGCAGCCTGGTCCTGTGCTACTGCCCCAGCAAGGAGCTGGGCAGGCTCGGGCTGCCTGGGCCCCGAGCACTGGATACCTCCCTGGGGTCCAGATAGGCCATGGACCTGCAGGTGGACCTGGCTTGGCAGGGCCACGGGCAGGACAACATTGCTGGGGTAAGGGCTGATGGCGCCAGAGGGTGACATGGGCTCCTGGGATTTGGGGAAGCCCCAAAAGGGCTGTTCAGGATGAGTAAGGGCTGTGGGTGCCCTCAGGGCCCTGATACACCCTGCATTTCCAGGAGGACTGGCCAGTTGAATGGTTTGGCAGTTTCTGCCAGTGTGAGGTATATAATATTGTAGAATCATAGAATAATATAGGTAAGACTTAAGGATGATAGATAATTTAGATAAGACCTTTAAGATCATCAAGTCCAACAGTAAACCTAGCACTTCCAAGTCCACCACTAAACCATGTCCTTAAGTGCCATGTCTAAACACCTTTTAAATAACTCCAGAAGTTGTGACTTCAGCCACTTCCCTAGACAGCCAGTTCCAATACTTGACTACGCTTTTGGTGAATAATTATTTTCTGTTCCACCTTGGTATAGGGTAAAGTGAAAGCTGTTTGCACAATTATTTTCAGTTCCACCTTGGTATAGGGTAAAGTGAAAGCTGCACAACTTGCGTATATGAAGTAGAGATGAAGATGCCTCTGATTATCTGATCAGAGGAAGGCTTGGAGAACTGGAGATTTCTTTGTTTTACATGTGATACAAGTAATAATGAACTGGAAGTTCACATAGTATATGTGGTCTGACTGACCTTTTCAGTTGTGGTTGTGCACATGCATATTCTTAACTTCGAGAATCTCTGCTGACTTCATCTCAAGATATAATGGATACGTAGTCAAACTACAGAAGCCCAATTTTGAGGTCACTGCCTTGGGCTTCACAATTATTTTTGTATCTTAAAGCTTTAAAACCAAGCTGAAGCATAATGATTTATACTACGTAGGCTGCAGCCAAATTCTGTAATGGCTGTTGTTCAACAAGCACAATTATATTTGTTGTTTTGGAGTTTTTAAAGCCTAGAAATCGAATGCAACTGTGTCTCAGATGTTCTCAGGCATTTATGAGTGTAGAGAAAGAGATCACCTTGGGTCTTCAAAACTGTGGCTTTGAGAATTTATTTTGCCCAATGTTTGGGAACATCTGATAGGGAAAATGAAAATACCTCCATATTAAAACGTTAAAGCCATATATTTTGAGAAAAGGTTGTAAATGCAAATTAGTCAGACAATTTCATTTTGATAATCTGTTTGCTGAGGTTAGCATCACATTAGTAAGAATGTTTTAGAAGTCACATTATCTGTAAGCAGTAAGGTCTCAAGACTTCACTCCAGTGTAGTGTATTGAGAACTAGCTGAATAACAGAGTTCAGAGGGTTGTGATCAGCAATGCAGCATCCAGTTGAAGGCCTGTAGCTAGCGGTGTTCCCCAGGGGTCTGTACTGGGTGCAGTTTTCTTCACCATCTTTATCAGTAACCTGGATGAAGGGACAGAGTGTACCCTCAGCAACAAAACAGGGAAGTGGCTGACATAGTAGTAGGCTGTGCTGCTATTAAGTGGATAGGCTGGAGAGTTTCACAGAGAGGAACCTCTTAAACAGCAAGTGCAGAGTCCTGCACTTGGGGAGGAATAGCCCCATGCACCAGTACAGTTAATGGGTTGACCCGTCAGAAAACAGCCTTGGAGAAGGACCTAGGATTCCTGTCGGGCAACAGGTTAACCATGAGCTAGCAGTGTGCTCCTGCGGCCAGGAAGGTCCATGGTATCCTGGGGTGCATTGTAGAGAGTGTGGTCAGCAGGTTGAGGCAGGTTCTCCTCCCCCTCCTCTCTGCCCTAGTGAGGCTGCATGTGGTGTACTGTGTCCAGATCTGGTCTTCTCAGTTCAAGAGAGACAGGGAACTACTGGAAAAGTCCAGTGGAGAACTTCAAAGATTATTAGGGGACTAGACCATCTCTCTTAGGAGGAAAGTCTGAGAGCCCTGGGGCTATTTAGCCTGGAGAAGACTGAGAGGAGATGTTGTCAAGGATTATAAATATCTAAAGGGTGGGTGTCAAGAGGATGAGGCCAGAATCTTTTCAGTGGTGCCTAGTGACAGAACAACGGACAATAGGCACAAAGTAGAACACAGGAAGTTCCAGTTAAACCTAAGGAAAAAACTTATTTGAGGGTGATGGAGCACTGCAACAGGCCGTGCAGGGAGCTTTTGGAGTCTCCTCTGGAGATTTTGAAAACCCACCTAGACATAAATAATTCTGTGCAACCTGCTCTAGGTGAACCTGCCTAAGCAGAGAGGGTTGGCCTATATGGATCCCCAGAGGTCCCTTTCTAGCCATACCATTCTGTGATTATGTGAAGAGATCGAGTTGTGGATATGTTAACATGCTTGTGGTATTTGTGGATTCATTTCATGGTAGTTGTGTTTGGTTGTGGTTTTTTTTTTTTTGGTTGGTTGGTTGTTGGATTGTTTTCTGCTGTTGAGTTAGTGGTTTTGGTAACTCCCCTCTCCCTCCACCTCCATTTCCCTCTAAATGTTCTTATTGTGTTGTTTGAAAATATACAGAATTATGGAATGCATTGCCTCAGCCAGTCATTATGGAAATATGCAAATCTTGCATTGTTTCCTTTGCTTGAGGTGTGTGTCTTGCCAGTGTATTAACATCTGTACTTGAAAATGCTTTTTGCTGATGGGTAGGTGGGTCTCTTTCACTTTCATATCCTATGCAGACAAAAAAAAGGAAAGAAAAATGCATATTGAGTTTCAGTTTCTTTTGATCTATGCCCCCAAATCAGCAGTTTGTGGTTTTCTGTGCCTTTGTACAGTGCCTGAATTTTAAAGAAAAATGTGAAAATGGTAGAGCAGAATTCCTTACAAAATGCTTCATCCTGCTTTCAATGTGATGCATGGTGAAAGCATCAAATTCAAGTCCGTTCAGCTGTACCTGATGTTGTTCCTCATAGCTGCAGGAGGATTAACCTCTTCTCTGACTTGCTGCTGCCTTTGTGATACAAACCCTGCTGAGATTCAAGCTGGAACCCATTAGAAAATCTCCATCAGTTTTTGTAATGAGCAGCTATTAACGACCTTTTTAACTCATCCTTCTGATTCGTAGCAGAAGGGTACTGTTGGTTTAAGATTGTCTAGACGCCAACCAGCATCCTTGAGGTTACGTTCTCCAAGCATCAGTGTATCGTGTCTGCTGGAGGTGGGTATTGTGGTGGGGTTTACCTCTTGAAGCTGCAAGGATTATCTTTTTTTCACAACCTCATGTTTGCTCTCTCTTCTGCTTTTCTGTTTTGTAAGGTGACCTGAAATTTCCAAAAGAGAGCTGAAAGTGTTTCGCCGTGGTGTTTTTAAAGGGGGATAAAGGGATGGTGTGAGGGGGAGGAAAGAGCGAGATTTGTGTGTGTTGTTTTTCCTCTCTTCTACACAATGGAGCTTTCAGAGAACCTCTCTTAAAAGGCATAGCTACAGCCTTTGTGTGAAGGGTGTGTCTGCTGGCAGCGTTTGCTGATGCAGACAGGCTGGCTGGTGATTAACAAAGGTCATTAGACTTTGGAATCTGGCAGGGGAGTGGGGTGGTGTGTCTTCGCCAAGCAAGAGGGCTCCCCAGGGACGGGGCAGGCTAGAGGCCCCCTGCCTGCCTTCCCCCACGTCCTCTTTCTCGTGGGAGGCTCAGCTTTCTGTTGGCCCTGCCTGTAGAACAGCTTGGCCAGTATCTTGGTGCTGTAACGCTATGTTTCTGGAACGAAGTGTTAATTTGTCATCCATGGGACCAGAGGAACCAACCCTAGGAGATGGTGGTTGGCGATCTGCTCAGGGAAAGAAGGTGCTGCTTGGGCAGTGCACAGGGACAGAAGCGACATGACGGGGGGGGAAGGGGGCAAGTTATGCAAGAGAAGGGGAGATGTGTTCTGGGGATGCTGATTTTTCAAGCATCACTCAAGGAGGAGGAGGAAAAAAGGGAGGAAAACAGAAAAAGCCTGGTGTGCTTGAGATGATGCTGAGATAAGTGAAGCCATGTTGTGCACAGGCGAGAAGCTCTGAGCCTCTGAGTGCAGGAGTTGTATGAGCTAAAATGGCTGCTCCCATAGCTCAGAGGACTAGGACAGCTTAGTGAGTCTTAAAGCTTCAGTGACGCAGGGGCTCATATCTCTTGAAAGTGTGATAAACACATTCAGCAGAGCTGTGGCTTGTTTGGCTGAGATGAAAGGACTAAGCTTGGGGGATGGGTAGTGAAAACTGGATGATCTGCTTTTCTGTGAAGTGCTCTAAATGCAGGAGCCGTCTGCTCCATGGAAAAATTTGTTTTCAGGTCTAATGGACTGTGCTAAAGGAGACATGGGGTGGGGTTTCACTCACTGCTGTAATTTGATCCAGAGCAGATAGCAACCTCTTCCACACAGCTTGGTCTGGTGCCTGCAGATGAAAGCCTTATTATTTCGATTATTGTAAATTTGTTAGCTGAAAAGAACCTAGTGCAGCGTTCATTTTCGTTATTGGTGATGGGAGGGAGGTTTGAGGAGAAAGGACTTAGTGCAGCCTGCAAGGTAACGTAGGTAAATATGTGGAGACCCTCTGCTGCAACTGTCCAAATTTTGACTTGCTAGGTGTTTGTTTTAGCAGGCTGTCAGAAGAAGCATTCTTCGATATAAAATCCTGATGCAGTACCCTCTCTTGTTCCAGTCCCCTAGTGTTTTGGACCGTTCTCACTCTGGAAGTAGCTTCATACTCTACATACTCTAAAGGCATGGAATTTTCGGTGCTTTGGGCAGCTGTTGTGTCTTGGAATTCTGAAACACTCAGTTTATCATTCTCTTCCACCACAGCACACGGAAGCTTAAAGAAGTAATTTCTGTATTAACATAGCAGGGTTGCTCCTGTGCCTAAGTACTGCACATAATCTAAGGAGGGTCTAAAGCTTTTGTCTTGCTTGGGTTTTGCATTTCCTCTCTTTCATGGTGGCATGTAAACTTGCAACCCTGTTGCAAAATTAATCGATCACAAGCTGATCTACTAAAAGTTTCTCTCTCTTATGTTGCTTTTAACTTGAAGGTGTGTAGGGCTTTGGAATGACTCAAGGAAGTCATGATGTGTCTGAGTCTTTGTAACTTCGTTTCCACAGTATTTTTCAGTATTCTTATTCCTGTTGCTGTCCTTTTCTTTTAGTCCTTTCTATTCTCCTGACTGCAGACAGACAAAGATCATGTCTCCAGAACACACTAAAATGAAACTGTAAACATTTTAACAAAGAATGGAGATATCCTTAAAAGCTTGGTGGCAATAGGGCAGAGCAAAGCATTTTACCTGGGATTCATGTAGCTGCATCCCACCTTGTAGTTATGGCTAAATTGTCCACCAATATTAGAACTGATAGGATGTTGAGAAGGAAGGCGGGTTTCTTCCTGTGAAGACTTTTGATTGTGAATCAGGCAGGATTTGATAACTTCCAGGAAGGTTAGAGTGGGTCTTCTAAAGGCAGAAGTCACTGTCTTCTGAATGTTACGTGCAGTTTCTCTATCATATGGGCTGTGGTCTTTGAACAAGACAAACTTCTGAACAGCAGCCCTATTCTGTGTAATGGAAAAGCCAAGAGGACAAAGGCCATTGAATCAATAGTCACTTGTCAGAAAGTTGACTGTAGAGTTGAGTCAGCAACTTTCAAGCTACCGAGATAGGGCTTTATGTGAATCCAAATTGATGCTTATTAGTATGGTAAGCAAAGGTTGAGTTTTACACCGCAGTATTTGTGGAATCTCTGGAAATGACAGTTATCATAAGCTTGATATTAGCTCTTTGCAGGATTTGTTACAATGACATTGCCGTAAAACATGTCTCTCTCTTCTCTCCTTGCTTTTCTTGCAGAATTTTCTAATGTAAAAGATCATCCCTGAACCATGGAGGTGCTGCAGTGTGATGGCTGCGATTTTCGAGCTCCATCTTATGAAGATCTAAAAGCTCACATTCAGGATGTTCACACAGCTTTTCTGCAGCCAACTGATGTCTCTGAGGAAAGTCCTAGCCAGCAAAGGTCTGGTTCCATAAATGCTAGCAACCAGACTGAGGTTGAATTTTCTTCTGTAAAGGATGAATTTACAATTGGAGATGAAATAACAGGTAAATCTCAGCTTCAAGATTGATCTCAACTCTTGAGATCTCAGCCCGAACCTCCTATTTTACATGTGGCTTATTTCAGTGTGGTTTAGTTTCTACTTTTAATGTGTTTATTAAAACTTGCATTATCTTTACTGCTGTGTCAGTAAAGCAGATGTCTATCTTCAGCCATATATTGGTTCTGACTATGACTTATTCTGTAACTACAAGCATGAAGGGTGGTTTTATTTCCCAGCTGCTTTTCATGTAGTTCTTCATGCTGCTTTTTGGGTTTCAGATTTTCATGGTTGTTCTTCACTACCATGAATCACCTTAGAATTTCCAACTTTATTAGTGTACTGGTTTTCTTTTTTTCCACAGCATTATTTTGGAGGTTATCTATCCAAACAGTACACTACAGTCATATATGTATATTAAAATTATACATAAAGGTAATTTTTCTCACCAATGCCAAATATGTGGACCTAACTATAAGTAAGTGATTATTATCTATTCAGGATGTGGTTGCATACTTGTGCATACAGGGTGAGTGGAGAAAAAGCCTCTTTTTTGATTTTATTTATTTACATATACACCTTAATTCTCATTTTAGGCCAAAATGCAACAAGTCAGATGGGGACTGGAAGTTACTATAGCCAGAGCCAGACTTTCTATGGTCAGCACATGGCTCCAAATCCTAAACCAACCAACAAGTTTTTCCAGTGCAAGTTCTGTGTGCGTTACTTCCGTTCCAAAAACCTCCTCATTGAGCACACAAGAAAGGTTCATGGAGCACAGGCTGGGGGGAGCTCAGTGGGGCCACCAACTGCTAGTTCCCTACATTACAACATCATGATGTATGAAGGGTTTGGCAAAGTTTTCAGTTGCCAGTTCTGCACCTACAAGTCACCCAGGCGTGCAAGGATTATTAAGCATCAGAAAATGTATCACAAAAGCAACCTGAAAGAAAGTTCAACTCCTCCTACTCCTACTGCTGCCGCTGCCCTGTCTGAATCAACGTCTGCTTCTGTGCCAGTGCAGGAACCCTGCAAGGAGCTGCCTGCAGAGGTGGTGGAGCGGAGCATTTTGGAATCCATGGTCAAGCCCCTGACAAAGTCTAGGGGCAACTTCTGCTGTGAATGGTGCAGCTACCAGACACCTCGAAGGGAACGCTGGTGTGACCACATGATGAAGAAACACCGCAGCATGGTAAAAATACTGTCAAGCTTGCGGCAGCAACCAGATGGAACCAGTGCACCTGATGCACAGAGTAAGATTGCCCAGAATGCCTCTCCAAACTCTAATTATATCTCCATGAATACAACAGGACGTGAGATGTCGAATGCTAATGTCTCAAACTTCAGGAGCTCTATGGGCAATTCCCTTATCAGGCCCAACTCTTCTTCATCTTCCAAGTTTTCTTCTGTGTCTTACCCTCAAATGAAGCCTAAGTCACCTCACAACTCAGGCATGGTTAATTTGTCTGACAGATCCCGCTATGGAATTGCTGATATGACGAATTCTTCTGCTGACCTGGAAACAAGCAGTATGCTAAATGACTCCAGCTCAGATGAAGAGCTAAATGAAATAGACAGTGAGAATTGCTTGAACTCCATGGATCACCAGACCTCAGGAATGTCTGCAGAGCAGCTGATGGGATCTGATGGCAATAAACTATTGGAAACAAAGGGAATTCCCTTTAGAAGGTACATGAACAGGTTCCAGTGTCCTTTTTGCCCTTTCCTGACAATGCATCGCCGAAGCATTTCCCGTCACATTGAGAACATACACCTGTCTGGAAAGACAGCTGTGTACAAGTGTGATGAATGCCCTTTTACCTGCAAGAGTTCGTTAAAGCTTGGTGCCCACAAGCAGTGTCACACAGGGACAATGTCAGATTGGGACACTATGAACTCTCAGACTGAAAGCATTGCCTCTTCTTTGAATGACAGCACAGTGTCTTATGAGAGTGGAAATATAAATGGCAGGAAGTCAGCTGGGATGATGGAACCAGTGCAGCCACAGCAGCAACAACAGCAGTCACCCCAGCCCCATTCACAGCATCCATACAAATGCACAATGTGCAACTACTCCACCACAACTTTGAAAGGCCTCAGAGTTCATCAGCAGCACAAGCATTCATTCTGTGACAACTTGCCAAAATATGATGGACCACCATCGAAATCACCACAGGAGAATGAGGCAGATGCTCACCCCTCTGCCAGTACAGTGAAGAAGAGCCAGACTTCTATCCTTGGGCTGTCATCTAAAAATAACTTTGTTGCAAAAGCCCCTAGGAAGGTGTCAAATGACTTCCCCTTAGATCTTTCTCCAGTGAAAAAGAGAACTAGAATTGATGAAATAGCAAGCAACCTGCAAAGCAAAATCAACCAAAACAAACAGCAAGAGGATGCTGTGATCAATGTAGAGGATGATGAGGAAGAGGAGGAGGACAATGAGGTGGAGATAGAAGTGGAATTAGACAGAGAAGAAGAGCAAACAGAACCAATGATAGAAGTTTCCAGTTCTTACGCACCCCAGCAAATGTGGGGCAGAGAGGCTAATGATTCCCAGAAGGAGACGAACTTTAGAAGCATGCAGCATGAATATAATTCTACCAATGGAGCAGAGATTGAACTCACTTTATCTGAAGATGAGGAAGACTATTACTCTTCTGTCAGCATGAAGGACCATCAAAGCCCCAATGCCTCTGTTCTGGGGAGCCAGTCAAACATGTATGGTACCGATCAGAACAATGAGAATGCAGAGTTTGGTGACTCTGGTAGGCTTTACTATTGTAAACACTGTGATTTCAGCAACAAATCTGCAAGAAGTGTTAGCACCCACTACCAGCGAATGCATCCCTATATTAAATTCAGCTTTAGGTATATCCTGGATCCTAATGATCACAGTGCAGTATACCGATGTCTTGAGTGCTACATTGATTACACAAATTTTGAAGATCTGCAGCAGCATTATGGAGAGCATCATCCTGAAGCTATGAATGTACTGAACTTTGATCATTCTGATCTGATCTACCGCTGCCGCTTCTGCTCTTATACAAGCCCGAATGTTAGAAGCCTGATGCCACATTACCAAAGAATGCATCCCACAGTGAAAATTAACAATGCAATGATATTTTCAAGCTACGTTGTTGAGCAGCAAGAAGGGCTTAACACAGAGTCTCAGACACTGAGAGAGATCTTGAATTCTGCTCCAAAAACTATGGCAACCTCCACCCCTGTGGCTCGTGGGGCTGGTGTGCCAGCTGGTTTTAACAAAAGTGCCGCCAAGAATTTTAGTCCTGAATGTGAAAATCAGAAGGAATCTTCAGTGAGTACTGTGGTTGTTTATGACTGTGATGTGTGTTCATTTGCAAGCCCTAACATGCATTCGGTTCTGGTGCATTACCAGAAAAAGCACCCCGAAGAAAAAGCATCATATTTCAGAATTCAGAAGACCATGCGTATAGTCTCTGTTGAGAGGGGCTCTGCCCTGGCTCAGATGGCTTTTGAGTTGGGGACACCCATCTCCCCAAAACTGACCAACTTGGCTTCTCAACCTCCGCACCTCCCACCACCACCCCCAGACCTCGCTAGTGAACTCTACTATTGCAAACACTGTTCATACAGCAACCGCTCAGTTGTAGGAGTGCTTGTCCACTACCAGAAGAGGCACCCAGAGATAAAGGTCACCGCCAAATATATCAGACAGGCACCACCCACTGCAGCGATGATGAGAGCTGGTGAGTTTCCATCTGGTATTCAGAGGTCACCAATGTCAATACAGCAGTTGAGCCGGGGTGGATCTGAGACCTCCCTGAATCCTCCTGAGAATGAAATGTTCTTCTGCCAACACTGTGATTATGGAAATCGGACTGTGAAAGGTGTGCTCATTCATTATCAAAAGAAGCATCGTGATTTCAAAGCTAATGCAGATGTGATTAGGCAGCATACAGCCACCATTAGAAGCCTTTGTGATCGCGGCCAGAAGAAATCAACTGGCAGCATGCTTGCTCACACTTCCAGCACTGAGCGGGACAAGTCAAAGCTGAGAGCCCTCAAATGCAGGCAGTGTAGCTACACATCACCTTACTTTTATGCATTGAGGAAGCATATTAAGAAAGATCACCCAAATCTGAAGGCCACAGTCACTTCCATTCTGAGATGGGCATTTTTGGATGGTTTGATAGAAGCTGGTTATCACTGTGAATGGTGCATTTATTCACACACAGAGCCAAGTGGTTTGCTTGTTCACTACCAAAGGAGACATCCTGAGCATTATGTTGACTATACATATATGGCAACTAAACTCTGGGCAGGTCCTGATCCTTCCCCTCCTGCCCTAGTGATGCCAACAGAGATAAAGACCTATAAATGTAGAGACTGCATTTTTGAAGCATCTTCCATCTGGGATATTACTAATCACTACCAAGCATTTCACCCTTGGGCCATGAATGGAGATGAATCTGTGCTGTTAGATATAATCAAGGAGAAAGATGCTGCTGAGCAATCCATCCCACAGCCCGATGAATCTGGGGCCAGGATGGATTCTGAAGACCAGATAACAACATCACAGATGGATCAGGATGCAGACTGTGCAGAGGATCACAGCCTTTCCCAGGATAAAACTATCCAACTGGCTTCTGCAAACCCTGCCATCTCCTCCACTCCATATCAGTGTACAGTTTGCCAGTCTGAGTACAACAACTTGCATGGCCTTCTGACACATTATGGCAAAAAGCATCCTGGCATGAAAGTGAAAGCTGCAGACTTTGCTCAAGATATAGACATTAACCCAGGAGCTGTATATAAATGCAGACACTGCCCGTACATTAATACACGTATTCATGGTGTTCTCACACACTACCAGAAACGGCATCCATTGATAAAGGTCACTGCTGAAGACTTTGTGCATGATGTGGAACAATCAAATGATATTGTTCAGAATGATGTGGAAGAGACAAGTAGGATTTTCAAGCAAGGCTATGGTGCTTATCGGTGCAAACTCTGCCCTTACACTCATGGAACACTTGAGAAGCTGAAAATTCACTATGAGAAATACCATAATCAACCAGAATTTGATGTTTTTGCACAGTCACCGCCAAAGATGCCTGCCTCAGTGGAGCCAGACATGGTGACTGAAATCAAAGCCTGCCCAGAAATTGTTGCTGAGGATGTTGGAGAAGTCTCTGTGCCAGCACCTCATTTCTCTAGTTCTCATTTAGTGTCTCACACAGTTTTCCGATGTCAGCTCTGCAAATACTTCTGTTCCACTCGGAAGGGGATAGCGAGACACTACCGTATCAAACATAACAATGTCCGGGCACAGCCAGAGGGCAAGAACAATCTCTTTAAATGTGCTTTGTGTTCGTACACCAACCCTATCCGCAAAGGGCTTGCAGCACACTACCAGAAAAGACATGACATTGATGCTTACTACACTCACTGCTTAGCAGCCTCCAGGACAGTAAGCGACAAACCCAATAAAGTGATCATTCCATCTCCTCCCAAGGATGACGCTCCTCAGTTAAGTGAGGAGCTGAGGCGGGCTGTAGAGAAGAAGAAATGCTCACTTTGTTCCTTCCAGTCCTTCAGCAAAAAAGGTATTGTGTCCCACTACATGAAGCGTCACCCTGGTGTTTTCCCTAAGAAGCAGCATGCAAGCAAGCTGGGGGGTTACTTCACTGCTGTGTATGCTGAGGAGCATGAAAAGCCACTTCCACCTGAGGAGAGGAATGACTTTGAAAAGCCTGAGGTGGAGAGTGAGACTCAGGAATTTGAGTGGCTTCCCTTCAGGTGCATAAAATGTTTCAAGCTGTCCTTCAGCACAGCTGAGCTGCTCTGCATGCATTACACCGACCACCACAGCAAGGATTTGAAGAGGGACTTCACCATACTGGGAAGTGGCACCCGCTCTCAGAACCCTATCTACCAGTGCAAGCACTGTGATACAAAATTGCATAGTACAGCAGAGCTGACTGCACACTTGAATGGTCACAATGAGGAATTCCAGAAGCGTGCCAAACGTCAGGAGAGGAGGAAGCAGCTTTTGAGCAAGCAGAAATATGCAGATGGTGCTTTTGCAGATTTCAAACAAGAGAGGGTAAGGATTTGTGTGTCTGGTCTCTTTCCCTGCTCCCTGCCAGGGAGCCCACTAATGCCCACTTGCATGTTCTCTTTGACAGCCAAATGACCACAGGCTAATGAATGACTCAGCGTGCCAGTGAGCTCCATAAGTCAATTACACATTCTGCTTTAATTTTCTCATCCATCCTCCACATCTCCCTAAGTTTGTAAGAAGCCCTGCTCCTTCCTACTGCCTCCTGCAGTATTTTCTTTATCTTCGCTCCTTCCACTCACCTTTCTGAAAGGCCATCTGTATGTGACAGTTACTTGTTCTTTTGTTGCAAGGCTCCAATCTTTACAAAATGTGCCATGTCCCTTTTCAGTGTACTTCGAATAACACATCAATTTCCTTCTCAGCCTTCTCTCTCTCTCTCAGTACTTTCTCTGATTATGCACTCAAAATTAGTATGACATGGATCTGTCTGGTGACTGACAATTTGGGCAGGTGCCTCGTAACCAGAAGACCAAATATTTTCTTGCCAGCTTACCCCCTTCTTTCTGCTTTGGGTTGAAATACAGTCGCTGTGGAAAAGCTTCACACAGCTCTTAGGGAAGTCATGGTGTCATGGAAGAGCACAGTTTGAAGCCAGACATAATGGTCTTCTAAAAGACCACTGTTATGCAGAAACTGAAGGTTTCTCCTGCACAGATGTCTTGTCCACTTATTCTGGAGGCATTAATAGATGTCAACAAAAATCAGCCTTACAGTTCTGCAAAACAGGACGTGTGTACATCAAGCATAATTTCCCTTCACATGTAAAATCTGGCCCATGTCCCTAAAAATGAGATAACAAAGCATGTTTCAGTGATTTTTGCTTATGTACTCAAACAGGCTTTTGGACACTTGGAAGATATTTCAAAACTTAAGGAGAGGAAGGTGATTGGTTACAAATGCAAATTTTGTGTGGAAGTCCATCCAACACTTCGAGCCATCTGTAATCACCTCCGCAAGCATGTCCAGTATGGGAATGTCTCTTCTGTGGCAGCTGCAGTAAAGGTAAGAAATTTAAAAAGGTGGCTGAATGTAACTAACTACTTGCATTGTTTAAAATAAAGGACTTGTTGAAAACCTGTGGAGGGCCCTTGCTGAATGGGTTTTGAACTGGGTATTTCAGTGCAACATGGTATTTTAATCTAACACAGTTTCTGAAGTCTATTTACTTTACTTTAAAATGTTTTAACTTTTTTCCCACTCTTAATCCAGGAGCATGAAGACTATTTAATTCTCGTTTCTTCTCAGCCACAAAGGAGTAGATGTAGTTGATGACCAAAGGACTTGGTTTATGAGCAGGAGGCTTTCTCTCAGCTATTCTGGGCTACTTTTCTACTTAGTTAAACCCTAAAAGAGCTGCTGCTTTTCTTTTTAATTTTTTTTTTTTTTAAGAAGAGGAAGTGTGCACATGAAAATGTGCTAAGTTGCTTGTGGTACACTGTTCCATGTGAAATTTCCATATTGGCTCCAAACAAAACATTCAGTAGCCAATGAGATGGTGATCAGATTCAGGTGATTAGGTATAAATATGTTGTTCCTTTCTACACATGAAAGGGGATGCCTTCTGGGACATCTCCAAGATTAGGCCATGCTCCACACCCCTATTTCCAGTATATCAGGAGGAGCAGTGAAAGTGCAGCAAGGTTGTGGGAAGTGGCTGTGTATTCCTCCTTGTGCTGCAATGAGTTCTTGGCAAAGACTGCTGCTGCCTAAGGGTGCTTCTTTTGTGACATTGTCTACTTGTGAGGAAGCCAAGTCCTCATGCTACCTGAGAAAGCTTTCATTGCCCTGCCACTAACCTTTCTTTACCTTACCTCCTTCTACTGACAGATTTAGGTACTTCCCTTCTAACAGGCCATTTCCTCTTCTTGCTTCTCAGTTGAAGTTTACGTTGGGTCAGTGCTTTCTTTTGAGGAAATAGAAGTTTTGCAGCAAGGAACATCTGAAATCCATGGCCAAAAGAATGTGATGGAAAGTCTTAAAAGTTACTAAAGTTGCTGCAAAAATACATGCTTTGGTTAGAAGAGGGTTAGGAAAGGAAGTAAAACCCCTACTTTTTCTCCTTGCTTTTTAATTTTAAAGTGGATTCTAGGGTTTTAGAGTACTGGCTTCTTTCTTGTGAATTTGGCACTGATAAACAAAGTCTGATGTAGACTAGACTACTGCATTAGTCTGTGGAGTAGCTACCCAGTAAGGTAGAGCAAAAAAACTAAAATAAACTTGCTCTATACCTTACTAATGTTTATCTTCTCAGATTTAGAAGATTCATATCAAGACTGTTGAAAGGCAATTGATTTGGTTTCTTGTCTTTTTGCATTATCTGACTTAAATTTGACCAAGGAGTGAATGAGTGAGTTGTTGGTTGGTTGGTTGGTTTTTTTTTTGGCATATGCATGTCTGTATAAAATACATGATATGTTTTTCCCTTTTAAGAGTAGGCCCTTTTTTTCAGAAAGCGATTGATGTGGAGTTTGTGTAGGGATATATTTAGAAACGTAATGCAGTGGGAAACGATGGGAACACGTGGGAAAGGTTGAGGGGCAGGGTATTGTTGGCTTTGGGGGTAGTGTGTGTGTTTTAGCAGGAAGCTAAAGATTCTTCAAACACAACTTTGATGGAGGGTTGTGAGGGAGCCAAAGACCCTGGCATTATGGAATTTACAGAAGTTGAATCTGGAGCATCACTGGAAAATGAAAACAGGCCTGGGCGCTACCACTGCAGCCAGTGTGACGGGGTTTTGATGTCTGTGCAGGGTCTGCGATCTCACGAGAGGAGTCATTTGGCTCTGGCCATGTTTACCCGGGAAGACAAGTACGGCTGCCAGTATTGCTCCTTTGTCTCTGCTTTCAGGCACAAGTAAGTTGGAACTTTTATTTCTGTTTTCAAAGCACTGCAGACTGGCACTATGGCTTTGTAGGTTGACATTGAAGAACAGCACACTCAACTTGATCTTGAGCCATGCTTTTCTCAGCATTTAGATATTTTCCATGCAGCAAAATCTTTGACCAGTAAGAATGGCTGTTTATAAAAGGTTTCTTTTTGATATCTTCTTGAATTTATTTAGCCCTTGTTTTTTTTGGCATATAAAGCAAGAGCATGCATGGCAAAGAATACAACTTCTTTCAGTAGGCAAATAGTGAATCTCATCACTTGGGCAACCTTGTCAAATGTATGACACTTAACAAGGCAAGAAGAGGAGTGAAAAATATTTTACATTAATCTTTCATATATAAGGAACTTCTGCGTATGAGTACCTTCTTTATAATTAGTAGAACTTTTTGTTGATTGAGTCTTCATTTCTAGTGTTAAATAACTATCATAAACTTAATTTAGATTGATTTTTTTCTTAATTATCATCTACAATTTCAGCCTACAAATATTTCAGGTTTACACCAGTGTGATATGCTAGTGACTCCCTAAGCCTTACCTTACCTTTATCTGATGTAGCATGTGAAAAATACATCATCATTACTAGCCACATTTTTTTACTATTTGTTTCCCTAAGGTTGACTATGCCTTAAGTTGCATAGTTTTAGAAATTATTTTCATGATAATCATATGTGTGTGTGTATATATGTGTATATACACACACACATATATATACACATGTATATACATATATACGTGACATGTACCCTAAAAGTAGGATTTGTGCGATATTTTCCACTGGCATCTTGGACTGACTCAGAGGTACATATTTTATCTAATTTCTGTGTAGAGAGATGCTTATTTGCTTTTTTAACAAAAGAAGAGAGATACAGGTGCTCATTTGATGTAGGCATTCATAGCACTGTCAGTAGGACTCTTAAATTTGGTGAAGAAGTCATTGTTTTGCCATCAAATGCATATGGGAGAAAAAGCATGATAAAAAGCATTTAAAGTCCTTCTATTAAACAGCAAAATATCTGCTAGTATCACAGTGTTGTAAATTAATGTCACAGTATGGTCTGCTGTCTTGAAAAGGTCCATGGGGTTGAGCAGCAAACAGTAAGAAAGTAACTGGGGGAAGGATGGGTAATGCAAGGTGTATCCCACCCTGCTTTGGCAAGACTGACAGTGGGGGATGCCCCTAGCTCACATAGTTTGCAGAATCTGCTATTTGCCTATTAAACCAGTTTACTTTCAAAATCAGACTTATGTTAAGTTTGACCTCTAGTCTCTTTGCTTCCTGTCTACGATATGAATAAAATCATGTTTTGTAAGTAGAAGGACGGGTAACTCAGAAAGTTGTGAATGGCAGGGAACAGCTCTACAGGTATCACCCAACTTGATAATAGGTGTTGTCACTGTTGGTGAAGTTATCTGCTTTATCTTTTATTTTTGTTTCTGATGTAATCAGTCTCTTGAGAGATAAAGTCTTTGATAGAAACCAAACTGAATGTTTAAACAGCCCACTGTTCTTCCAGGTAGACTAAAACTTAAAATCCTGGCTTCAGAAGAATTTTACTGGCAATGTATGTGGTTGTGGATATAGTTTTAATTATTACTGTGTTGAATTACTTAAGAGCTATATATAGAATTACTTGATATCTATTACGTGCATCTGTAGCTGTTTGCTTTAATTGTTAAGTAATTTGCTCATTCCCTGTCAGCTATGTAAAACAAGCTTTGTTCAATGAAGTATTCACTCTCATTTAGGAGACTTTTTCCTCCATTTCTCTGGAAAAGCTGTGGGTTTTTTTCTTGCCACAAATTCCATCCCGGTTTTCTATTAAATTGTATTTGTATGAAGTGGCCCTGAGAGGAGACATCAGCAGTTTTTTGGGGGTTGTTTGTTTGTTTGGTTGGTTTTGCTATATTCAGATCTTTGAATACACAGACTTCAGTGTTAGGTCTTGTAAATAGGGACTTTTCTGGCTTGGTCCCATGTCAGTGTGGGACTAAAGATCTCATCACAATCTTGTATAGTGTAAGAGAGCTGAACAACTGCCACTTGATCTATGTGTTGATCATAAAAAAAAAATAAAAAGATCTAGAATTAAGGTGACAGGTGGGGGATAGTTATGGCATACTGCCACTCCTCCAGAGTACTGTATCTGCCCTGTTGTTCCATCTTTATGCATAAGATGGTCTCAGACTAAGACTAGATTACAAAGCATAAATGTGTCCAAAGAAGAGGCTATGTTGGATATGTTTACAATACCAAGCTGCAACTACCTGCCTGCCACCTGGATACTGTGAATTCATGGCTGTCAGCCACAGTGTAGAAGCTACAGAGCCCTGCAGGACTCAGAGATAGAATTAATTTGATCTTCTGTTAGAACATGTGGAAGAAAACTTTTTTCCCTCTTCCAAACTTTATTGAGCTGTTAGAAGAAACTGTGGAGAGAAAGCAGGTTCTGATCATCTGCCAGTATTCTGGCCATCAGTAGCTTCCAGTTTCCCTGAAGAAGTAGAGGCTAGTCTTTGCCACCCCTTCTTCTCTTCTTGAGCTTCATGCAGAATCTCCTACACTGTTGCTTCTGAAACTCTATTGCCTTTTAATCCTGGAACTCATCAACTACAGCCGGCTGGCACTCTCCCCAGAGCAGGATCTCTAATCTGCTTTTGTTGGTGTAACCAAAAGAAGGCTTCCTCAGTAAAGCTCATCAAAAATACTTTTTTTTTTCCCCCTTTATCAACAGGACAAAAGGGGGCATATTTTCACAAAAATGTCTGCCAGGAGAAAACTTCTGTAACAATGGTTTTACTCTTCCTGTCTGTTTCTTGTTTCTTCAGCTGGTAGCATGGATAAGGCAAAATTTAATTTATACTGATCTTGCCCTATAAGTTTATTTAAGTGGCTTACTCTTTTTCCTCAGTTTAGATTCTGCTTTATTCTCCTAGCAGACCTACTGAATTTTGAGAGTAGGAGAATAGTTGAGCCTCATCTGTCTCTTAATTTGTTATTGCTGTTTAGTGTTTTGCTGTGGATCTGAAGGAGTAGTTGAAATTATTTACTCTTTTGTGTTTCTCTTTTCTTTCTGTCTCTTTTCAAGTCTGGATCGTCATATGCAGACCCATCACGGACACCATAAGCCATTCCGATGCAAACTGTGCCCATTCAAGTCCTCTTATAATAGCCGCTTGAAAACCCATATACTCAAGGCTCATGCTGGTAAGATTTCTCTCTACTTACACAGTGCAGCAGCTGAAATGGCCCGTGTATTCTTGTTGCTGTTCAGAGATGCTGCTTTGAACCATGTGCTGTGTCACCAACTTTGGGTAAGGTTTTCAAAGGCAAATCTGGATTGGCCAGCTTTTGCAGCTGTTGAAATCAGTGGGAATTTGGATAATATTTTTGAAAGTACAAGAATTTAAACCAATAATGAGTACTTCGTGTACTTCTGTTTTCTTTTATATAATTTTTTTTTTTAGTTATTCTACTTATTTCCAAGATAATTTAATCAATCCACTTATATTATCTGCATCTTAAGAGACTGGTAGTAAACTTTGCTCTGCTGTGTCTGTATTTGTGTTTGTGCTTTAGGTGACTCTGGGAAAAGGATTGTGTATTGCACCTTGGTTTTGTAGATTCTTACCCTGGTTTTCATGTTAAAATCAAACACTGCAAGCTTTGGGAGTCAGGTCTATGTGCAGCTGACTGAAAATGGCACAATTCCGTTATTATGCATGGAAATTTGTCTTGCAAATCTGTGTATTGCAGTACAGAATACATACAAGCAAGCAAACAGAAGTGCTTCTGATGAACAGAAATTGGGAAGGTGATGTGTCATACAGGATAAGTCACCTCAAAGTGTTGCCCCTTTGATTCTTAAAAAGTGCAAGACTCAGAATTTCCTCGTCTTTATTGCTTGGCCCTAGACTCTTGGCACTGTCACACATCACGCATTGAAAGGTTATGAGAAGACTGGAGTAAAAACCCACTGGCTCCGTTGGTTACAATTGCATCTTTGTGGTTAGAAGAGCAAAAAATGAATCTTAAAACCACAGTCCAAATATATGCTCTGATGCAAATAACAGAATATTGGCCAATCTAAAAAACTGCAAGCTAGCCCAGTGGTTAAAAACTTTCAAGTAGGAACTCCTGGAACAGATGACTAAAGAGCTAGAAGTATGTTCCTTTCTTTATTATTTGTTTACACTATGTAATATCCTCAAGTGGAGGTGGAGGAGGTAGATGGCAACATGGGGACAAAAGGCAGGAGGAATTTATAGCTGCCTGCTGATTTGGGAAAAAAAAACCCCACCATTGATCCAAAAGCACTTTTTATCTACAAAATAGATAAAGGGAGGGATTGATGGTCAGTCGTACTTTGTTTGATTTATTGATTTTTGGATTTCACAGAGCTTGTGCCAAGACGTTTTTCTGTGCTTGGGTGGGTATTGTGGATTAGCTTAACTTTTGCCAACCTCTTGTTGTATGGGACCACGGCATTCTATCCCTTCTAGGAAGTCCAACTGCATGTTGCAGTTCCAGTTTATAGAATCCCACATCCTGTACAGAGGCTATGTGGTTCTCTGTCTTTTACAACCATAAAATAGTGTTTTATTTATGCTATTGTACAGTTGGGCTACTTTGTGTTACCTTATTTGAACCTGCCAGATACTTGTAGCCCAAGTTCGCATGCATCTGATACTTGCTTCACACTCTTCTTCATGTAAGTCATTGATTTATTTATTACGAATTCATGCTCTTAAACTTGATTAGTGACACTCCTTGAATGGCCATGTTTGCATGGTACAAGAACACGATTTCATGGTAACCTAGATATTGCTTGCACAATGACTTATGGAATAGGGTTTCCAAAGGCTTAAGATCTGTTTCTGCCTCAGTCCATTTCTACCAAATGGATATTCACATCACAGAAAAACTGCTGGTATGTTTTTCAGTGATAGCTTTGCATTTTAGTGTTTTGAGTCTGTCCGTCAGAAATATATGCTCACCTCTGTGCCTGGGAAGGTCATGGAGCGAATAGTAATGGACGTGATGGTAAGGCACATACAAGAAAAAGAGGTGATACTGAGTAGTCAACACGGATTCACTAAGGGCAAGTCATGCCTGACCAATCTGGTGGCCTTCTATGATGGAGTGACTGCAGCGGTTGATGAAGGGAGTCCAACTGATGTTGTCTATTTGGATTTCTGTAAGGCCTTCGATACGGTTCCTCATGACATCCTCATCTCAAAACTGGTGAGATGTGGATTTGATGAGTGGACTGTTCAATGGGTAAGACATTGGCTGGAAGGACGCTATCAGAGAGTCCTGGTTAATGGCTCCTTGTCCGGGTGGAGAGCAGTGACGAGTGGTGTCCCCCAGGGCTCTGTCTTGGGACCGGTGCTCTTTAATATATTCATTAATGACTTGGACATGGGTATTGAGTGCACCCTCAGCAAGTTTGCAGATGACACAAAGCTGAGTGGTGTGGTTGATACGCCAGAGGGGCGAGATGCCATCCAAAGGGATCTGGATAAACTTGAAGAATGGGCCCAAGAGAATAAAATGAAGTTTAATAAATCTAAATGTAAGGTCCTGCACTTGGGTAGGAGCAATCCTGGCTATGAGTACAGACTGGGTGAGGAACTCATTGACAGCAGCCATGCAGAGAAGGACTTGGGGGTCTTGGTAGATGGAAAGCTGGATATGAGCCAGCAATGTATATTCGCAGCCCAGAAAGCCAACCGCATCCTGGGCTGCATCAGGAGAGGTGTGACCAGCAGGTCTAGGGAGGTGATCCTGCCTCTCTACTCTGCCCTTGTGAGGCCCCACCTGGAGTACTGTGTCCAGTTCTGGGCTCCTCAACATAAAAAAGATGTGGACCTGTTGGAGCGAGTCCAGAGGAGGGCCACAAAGATGATTAAAGGACTGGAGGACCTCCCCTATGAGGAAAGGCTGAAACAGTTGGGGTTGTTCAGCCTGGAGAAGAGAAGGCTTCGAGGGGATCTCATAGCTGCCTTCCAGTACCTAAAGGGGGATTATAGGATAGAAGGGGAGAAACTTTTTGTATTCTTAAACTGTGACGAGACAAGGGGAAATGGTTATAAGCTGCAAGAGGGGAAATTTAGGTTGGAGATTCAGAGGAATTTCTTTACCAGGAGGGTGGTTAGGCAGTGGAACAGGTTGCCCAGAGAGGTTGTGGATGCCCCATCCTTGGCGGTGTTCAAGGCCAGGCTGGATGTGGCCCTGGGTGACCTGGTCTAGTAATTGGCATCCCTGCCCATGGCGGGGGGGTTGGAACTAGATGATCTTTGAGGTCCCTTCCAACCCGAGCCATTCTATGATTCTATGAATAAATACATTATAAAGACTTTTCCTCATACTCCCCAGTATTTCAGTGACAGTGCTTTCCTGGGTTTCTCTTTTGTTAACATTTTTTTGTCTCTTGTCAATCATCTCATTACCAGTTTATTTAGAATTGGAAACTTCAATCCTGCTGGATTTTTCTGAAGTCTTCTGGACATCTTTAAAATTCATTAAAAGCCTGAAGTCTTTTTCTCAGTCTGCCTCTCTCCTTCAGTTTCTGGGGATGGGTCAAAATTCAATGGACTGTAATATGTGTTCTTGCCTAGCAGCTGGCACCAGCCAGTGTTTCTGGCATTTGTTTTTCATCCACTCTGTGCCATCTCCTTTGGCATGGAGCAGAGCAGTTTACAATATCTCTAAATGGGTTATCTATTGTTTTCATGTGAACTTTTTCACCTGTTCTCTTTTTTTGGCTTACACTTTTCAAGAGACCATTGGTAGCATGTTCTAGTGCCTTTACTTTGCTAGTAATGACACTTATTACATATTTTTTTAGATTTGTTTGTTTGTATATATTATTAATATAATAGTTTTATGAAATCCAAAACTAGCAGTCAAAAAGTACAGAAAGCTTCTGTTAAGCCAAACTATAGCCTTTTCCCTGCAATCAAACACATCCTTTCATGCTAATGTCCACCTAAATTGTTATGTCTTAATAGTGGCTGTATTTATTCGCTGTTTCCAGAATATGTAATCATTCTCTGTATGATTTAATGTCCTGTGGTGCTTTTAAGTTAACGGTTGGTGCCTATTGTCACCTAGGAGTCTTACACTGAAAAATCACGATGGTCTGTATCTGCATCTCTCTGGTATCTTATACCTTGGAGTTTTTGTCCTTATATTATCCTTTCAATTGAGCAAGTTGTTGTATGTGCTATACAAAAAATGTTTTCTTTCTATTTCTACAATGGTAATATATAACTGATCTAATATGCAGGTGAGAAATACCATTTGAAAAAACATGGGACAGTTTCTTGTTTTACCATTTCAGACTCTTTAAGTGTTCTGTTCTTTTTAAGATGTACTTAAAGAGACTTTTTAAAAGTTTTTGTTTTGTCCTGGTGATTAGCGTAGTTTTTCTGGAAGAGAGGGGCGGGAGTTATTTTCATGTAGGACAGATAGGATTTTTATGTAGGATAGGTGGGCTAAGGGTCTAGTCTCTGTTTTTTGACATCAGTTACTTTACAAAGATCTGCAGTTGTCAGAAAGCAGTAGTTCAGTCCAAAGCATGTGACTGTATCCACAGACTCAAGATTGCTCCAACAAGGAGATGCACATAGCTTGTTCTCTGTGGGATCACTCTCACTGAAGAGTCCATGGGAATTTTTGCTGCCAAGTTCAGTAAGAACGGTATGGGAGCCTGTTTCATTTTTGTTTGTTTGGTTGGTTTGGGTTTTTTTTATCTTCAGGTGTGCTTACTCCGACTTGCTGTAATACGTGTGTTTTGATATTCTCTATTGGTTCACTTGCTTCAGGTGTTGGAAACTATGGTGTTTGACAACCTTGTTTACTAAATTTGTTGAGAGATGGAAAACATGTTCTGCTTCCTTCATTACCGGAATCCTTGTCCTCCTGGTATTATTCACGAATGTTAACCCCTATATTAGTTTTGGCACTTCATGTACAACTCGTGTGGCTAGTGTTAACTCTTGCTCATGAAAGTGGCACTTCCAAAACAATAACTTGGCACCTGTATAATGGCACATTGTTTGTGTTGGGACAGTTTCACTTCATGTTTCATTTGTCTTCATGCTTTAATGCAAAACAAATCTTGTCTAAGGATTTGATTCCCCTTCTTTACTGTCTCTATGACTTGAAATGTATTCAAAATTAAATTCACTCTTGTTTATTACTTCTGTTCTTTCACTTTTTTTAGTGCTTTTTCACAACACAGTTTCACATAGCCTTACAGATCACACTGTTCTTGGAATTTCCATGCTAACTTCTTGCAGTAAACCAGCCTTGACTTGATTATGAGTTCCATGAACATTATTCCTGCTTAATGGCAAGTTTTTTGTACAGAAAATGTGACCTTCCCCAAATGTAAATTCTGACCCATACTCTTTTTTGGTTGTTTTGTTTGCTTGTTTGTTTTGGTTTTGGTTGGGGTTTTTTTGAGTGTCATTTGTTAGCATTTTGTAGTGTTCTTCTTGCATCAACTGTGATGATGCTATATGTACTGCATGCAGAAACAGGAGACTTTACCCTCTCTAGCTACTGAGCTCCCAAGAAATTTGGAAGTGCTATAGTTAGAAGACTCCATTTTCATCCCAGACTCTTGTTTTCTTCTCATACCATGCAACACAGGCATGCTAAGAGTTTAGTCTCTGTTTTTTGACATCAGTCACTTTACAAGGATCTGCAGTTGTCAGAAAGCAGTAGTTTGGACCAAAGCAGGTGGCTGTATCCACAGACTCATGATTGCTCCAACAAGGAGATGCACATAGCTTATTCTCTGTGGGATCAGTCTCTCACTGAAGAGTCCATGGGAATTTTGCTGTCAAGTTCAATAAGAGAGGTATGGGGGTCCCATTTTGTTTCTTTTGTGAGCTGATGACTTGCCTGTATTTCGCTCAACCAGGTGAACATGCCTACAAATGTTCCTCCTGCTCATTTTCCACCATGACAATCAGCCAGCTGAAAGAGCACTCCTTGAAAGTGCATGGGAAAGCACTGACACTACCAAGACCCCGCATTGTCAACCTTGCAGCATCATATGCCCAGCACACCTCCAAGAACCACACTCCTGCTGAAGAAGTGGAGGACTCTAATGGTAAGAGGTGCCTCAAAGCAAGAATTTTGTTGTCTAAGGTGCCACTTAATATTTTTTCTTGCAAAAAAATTACAGCAGGCAACTTGCCCAAAAAGCAGCTCCATTTGATCATTAAGAAAAACTTGAAGTTGCATCAAAAGCAAGAGCAACTGTGGTTTGGTAGGAAGTGACCTGCTTTAGATTCTCACCAGTTCATACTACATTAACTTGTCCTGTCAACAGTTGACTTTGGAATATGTAAATTCTGACTTCTTAGCAGAGATTTAAATTTCAGAAAATTTTCAAAGGCAGAGCTTCTGTTATTATACAGTGGGAAAGGGATCATCTAATTCCATCCATGCTCCTGAAGAACATCCCTTTATCTTGTTAGTAGAGCACTTCAGTGAAACCACATGATTAAGCTTAAAATGTGAACATGTAATGATAGTAAAAATAATTATTCTTCTTGTCCTTGCTACACAGGACACCAAAAGTACCTTCAGATATTAAGCTGCACCTGCAGGCAGGAGAATCTGAGAACTGTTTCCTTCATGGTGCTTTCTTTGGAAGCTGTTAATCCCCTTGTGCTGAAAAAGCATGCAGAAAATATGTAAGGAAAGCAGCAGAGGAAGGAACACTCTTAACAGAGAAAACGCAGACTCAGAAGAGATGTATGGTATAACAGCAAGCATTAAAGCTTTTTAAGTGGTAGCTTATGGGGCATGTTTTGGCTGTCACTTCCTGCCAATTAAGAAAAGAGCTGGTCTTGGGGGAGGAGGTGGGAAATCTTGATCCCTGAATGAATTTCATAGGCGTGGAAGGAGAATATAGATGTCTGAAGATTCAGACCTGCAAGAATCTGTGATGGATGGGCATTTTATTAGAAGAGGGGGAAAAAATTACCTTTTTCCCTGAAGTTGGATAGGTTCTTACTTTTTTTTAATTGTTACTATTTTGCTTGGTTTACTGGTGGAACTAAGAATGAGAGTTAAATAATGTCAGTAATCATATTGTAGTGTTTTTGGTCTTCCACCTTCCCTTCTTTCCTTTCTCACCAGAACAGTGTGAAACGAGAAAGAGTGAAAGATGGGAGCTAAGTTTAGAACTTGGAAGAAAGGAATTTAAAGAAAAAAAGTAATCAGTATAGAAATACTTTATTGAAGAGAGACATGAATAATGCTTTTGTAGTTCAGCAAGTCACTTCTGGGGTCAGAATTGGAATCTTATCAAAAGATTTTGACCAGCTCCTCTCAGACTGCTTTTGTCAAAGCTTTGTCTGGAAAAGCTCAATTAAGACTTACTAACTGACCTTTTATTTTTGCTGGTGCTAGCTTAAACTAATCCAACAAGCAGAGTACATCTTTTGATGTATTCTGCTGCTTTTTTTGATGCTTTAAAAAAAAAAAAATGTTCCATTACTGACTAAAGTGGAGAATAATTTTCAGAGAGACTGTCCTAGTCTTTCCTATGTGTTAGCAATCTTTTGGTAACAGTAGTGTGTTGAGAGATACAGAAAGACAATACCTGACTTTGGGAAGGGATTTTGCTTATCCCAGGAGCTCAAAGCTATAATTAGTGAAGTTAAAATTTGCATGCAGCTCTCTGTTGAAGATAATTTTATAGCCTTTAGGAACTCCTCCTAAAAATACATAAAATAATGACTGTGTTAACAAAGGCGTTTCATGATGTTAACTCTGTTACCTAGATCTGCTTTGTAGCCTGAACTCAATGCAGAATTTGGCCCAGTTAGCTTGGTCATCTTTAAACAGAATTAGTGGTTAAGTCACTTTGGCTAGCCAGATGAGTACAGGTGTTTGAATAATCATGTTAAGATTTTCAGCATTGCTTGAGGAAGGAATAACCTGTTTTAAGTAATTTTTTTACATTAGGAAGTTAGATGCAGATCAAGTTGATGGCTATTCTTACAATTTTTTTTTTGTCTTCTATAGTGGAATAAATAAGTGTATCTATGGACTAGGCCTGTAAGTTGCTTCTGACATAGAATAGTAGATAAAAGACTGGTCCAAATACTAGGCAATACAGGTCTGTTTTACAGGCACTATTGCCTCCAGCTGGAGCCGATACTAAGTGGGACTTGCATGGTGTAACATGGTTGGATTTTGTATGTGTTAGCGTGCATAAATAACACACAGTGTGGGCTATGATCAAGTAAATCACTGGGGGAGCAAAATTTAATTAGGATTGGGGTGAAGGGCAGACAGAAGGTTGAACTAGATTACCTCCTTTAAAACTTTAACCATTTTGTGATTCTGTGATTGTAATTAACTAGGTTTGTAGGTTGATAGATATATAGCAGGTTAGTATAATTGAAATGGTGACAGAAAGGGTCTGTTCTTGTCTCTGGATGAATACTGTGGTTGGAATCAGAAGCAGAGTAGGATGACTTGCGGAGATTTGAGAAGCTAGCAGAACTGATATTGCTAGTTGTTGAACCCTCTAAAAGTAGAAAAAAGGGTACTGAATTGTAATAGTACAGTAAGTGTCTGAATAGAACTGTTCTGGGATAACAGCCCTGTGGAACTTGGGCTTTTTTTTTTTTTTTTTTTAACCTGTACAAATTTTTCCCTGAGGGACTTTTCCTAGGTAATTTCTTTTGCTCTTTTAGATTGGTCTATTCATTAAAAGCTGTGAATATATTTAGATTTCTGTGACTCATCTCTTTTATTTCTATGTTTGTAGCAGCAAGCATATCTGAAGTGTTGCAACTGTATATCCTGGAGATCTTTTGGATACTTGATATATTTTTCATGGAAATGAGGTTAAAGTGGAGTAGGTACTGAACATTTAAGTAAACTCATCACTGGCAACTACATTGTCATCAGAAAGCATAACAACCACTTTCATGCTGGCATGCCTCTTTCAGAGCTGTGGTGTAAGATGAAAATAGTGTCCCGTCTCAGTGAGTCAGCAGAGAAGGCTTTCCTAGAGACCTCATTTGAAGATGCTGCTTTTTGTATTCTTTGTGTTGGGTGATACGTTGATATGTAAGGAACCTGTTTTCATTGTATCCCAATCTAACTAGAGGTAAAGCGCTCAGGGGTTTTTGGGGCAGTGAAGTGATGATGGTTTCTTTTGAGGATGTTTTTCTTAAGCCATAAAAAATGCCAGGAAATGTTGATTGCCAATGCAACTTTTTAATGTTTTGAGTGGTTTATGGTGTCCAACTCTTGTTGAAATGATAAGGTTACCACTGTGGTAAAATATTCTTTTGCTCTCCTGATAGCTTACAGATAGTTTTTCTCTTGCAAGAAAGAAATGGTGGTATTTGACTATTTATTTCCATTTGTGTGGTTGACTTTTTTGTTTGTTTGAATTCACTTACTTATTTGCCCTTTGAAATGTGGTTTAACACTTGAGAACTTATACAGTAAGAATTCAATGTAAATTGAAATACCAAAAGCTGCTAGGAAGATTAGGTGAATCCCCTAACAATATATGTTTCCATGTTCTTTCACAGTCTTTGTGAGAATTAGAACATGGATTTATTGACGATAATACCTCCCTATTGGGCAGTAAGTATCACAATAAGGGTTACCAGCATTGCACTGTGCAGGGTCAGCAGTCAACAGTTCCTGTTGACTTGAGTGCAAGGTAATGAAGTCCTAAAGTCTGCATTGTCAAGGCATAACATTACAAGACTACCATCTCTTTCAGTAAGGAAGGGTTGGAAGCAGAGACAAAAATAGTGTGACTAAACACTAGAAAACAGGAATAGGAATAATAGCCGCATGTGTTACCTACAGAGTGATCATAACTTAAGGAGAAAGGACATGACAACAGATACTGCACTGATGTTACGCATATTTGCTGGTATTCAGGGACTGTGGAGGTGGTGGACAGCCTTCCTCTTAGAAACTGGAGAAATCCATGAGTGTAACCTATTGTTGTAAAGCCTGTAAAGCAAAATGACTCAATAGATTGGTAAACAGTTTCATGTAAACTCTTCACCCTCAGCAAAAGCTCTTGGGAGCATGTAAAATACCTACTCTAAATTGCCCTGGCTAGCACTATTGCTTTTTTCAGTAGCAAAAAAGTTACTCTCTTATTTTGGGAAAATAACCCATTTGCCCTAACTGCATTCTAGAGTGAAGTACTACTCTTCATTCATATGCCTGGAAGATTTGGAACCTCCTAAGTTTGTTTGTATTGCGATTGTGTGCAGTAATTCAAAATAATAGCTTTTTAATTTCACTGATAAAAATTTTGAATTGTCAAAATAAAACAGAAAAGTGCAAGTGATAGACTAGACAGACCTGGATGTGTCTTCTAATATCTTCTCAGTCATATTGCTATTGTAGAAGATCATTCCTTTTTAGTGGTAAGTAGTTCTTGAAATGAAGAAAGCAGCACATTTTGTGTGTGCTCTTGAAATCAGTAATCATTCTTTCCACTGTTGTGCAAACTAAACAGGATCTGTCATTAATACCAGTTCACATCACAAAATGTGCATGCAGGGTCAGAGCTAGAAGATTTTTTGAGTTTCCCAATACATGGTGTTGTCAGCGTCTTAATGAAATTTAATTACTTGCAGCAGCTAATGGATTGAAAACAGAAAAATGAAGCACCCAGTGCCCCATCTTTTTCTGAACTACAGCCTTTGCCAGTGGAAAACAACTTTGCCATATCTGCAGACTGAAATATAAATACATGTGCTTGCTTTGCCAGACCTAGTGTGGGTACAAAACTGCTTAAGTCCTGTTTCTGGGACTGTTGTTTAAGAACTGTAAATCCCCATTTCTGTACATTTTTTGAAAGTGGATAATGCATAATCAGGAGTGTGTCTCTATGCTGCTTGACAGATGAAATCCTGAGGGCTGCAGAGGGCCTTTAGCAGTTTTGCTAAAGCAATTTCATGTGCTACCAGAGTGAGAGGAGAACAGCAAGAGACGAGCCTTTTCAACAAAATCCTCTCAGCTGGTGCCAGTGAGGCATGATTGTTACAGAGATCCCTTCAGCCCTGCAGCCATGCATCACCATCTTCTTTCCACTTTTCAGAAGAGAGACAAGCTTTCCATAGCTCAGATATACTACCCCTGATTTTTTTTTTTAATCCATATCATAGTTTGTGGCTTATGTGTTTATTCACATGCACTGTTGTTCTTGATAGTGGATATTTTTCTAAGCTTCTAGTCAAGGCAGGAAGTTCCTAAGACAGTCCTCTTCACCTTTGGTGCTGTTCCTCTCATTATTGCTACTCTGTCCTAGTGTTTTTTGGCTGGTTTTGTTTGGGGAGGACCGCAATGGTTAGTATTCTCACAGTCCCAAAACACTGTATTGGAGCAGAATAGCTTGTTCTCTGTATATGATTTGGGATTTGTTTTTTCAGAGAAGGAAGGGTTTGGACCCCACTCGTTTGAAGTCTGAGACCTTTTTATTTGACTGTTGTTTGACTAGGGAGGCAGAGGAACAGTAATGATTACAGGGCAAATGCAGGCAAATCTTCAACACCTGATTGCTTTACAGAGTCACAGAATGGTAGGGTTTGGAAAGGATCTCTGGGAACCATCTGTGCCAAACCCCCTGCTACAGTAGGTTCACCTAGTTCAGGTTACATAGGATCATGTTCAGATAGATTTTGGAAGTCTCCAGAAAGGAGACTCTACAACCTCTCTGGGCAGCCTGTTCAGTGCTGCGTCACCCTCAAAGCAAAGAAGTTTTTCCTTATGTTTAGGTGGAGCTTCCTGTGTTCTAGTTTGTGCCCATTGTCCCTTGTCCTATCACTGGGCATCGCAGAATAAGTCTGGCCCCTTCCTCTTGACACCCACCCTTTAGTTATTTATAAACTTTTATAAGATCCCCTCTCAGCTTCTCTTCTCCAGGCTAAAAAGCTCCAGGCCTCTCAGACTTTCTTCATAAGGTGCTCCAGTCCCATCATTTTTGTACCCTCTGCTGGACTCCTTCTAGTAGTGCCTTGTCTCTCTTGAACTGGATGCAGTACTCCAGATGTGGCCTTACTAGGGCTGAGTAGAGAGGGAGGAGAACCTTTGAATTTAATTACATGGTGAGTTGGAAGGATAGCATCCATGTTAAGGATGGAGATGTTGATCTGTGTATTGAGGAACACAGGATGCCTCTGCTTTTGTGGTTTGTCAGGCTGCAAAGAGTTGTCTGCTTGTTCTGCCTGTTTCCCTGCTTTTGTGTCTCATAGAAGTGATGCTATATGCTCACTCTGAAGTATGAGATTAACCCTTCTTCCCTAAGGGCTGCTCTTTTTCCTCCCGGCTGTGTTCCTTCCTTCTCTAACCTAAAGAAGGTTTCTGCGTTCCACTCAGACTTTGCCTATTTTTCCTTGCCCAGAGGTGTTGTGAGTGGGCCCACTGCCTGCTGGTGCTTGTTAAAACTCTCTGGTACTTGGTGTGTCTTTACTACTTGTGGTCAGTGTTAAAAAAGTTATCAGGCATTGGATCAGGTGGGAGTTTTTCTCCCACATCATCTTGGCAGGGACTGCATAAACAAGTGCAAGGCCAAGGATGCTGGAGATGACCACCTTCTCTGCAGCTCTCTTCCACTGGTGTATAGTTGTTTGGCTTTTGACCTTTTCCTACAGCGTGTTAAGAACAGTTTTGTGGCTTGTGGCTAGTGGAACATACAGAGATGTTTATTCTGTCATTGACTGTACTCAAGGCGGTGTCTCATCTTGCTGTTCATTGTGCTTATTTCTGGTCCTGAGCTTTTGTGCTTGGCCTGAATGAGTAAAGGCAAAATTTAGATTCAACAGGATGGAGACAGGAACTCATGCAGCAGGGAGAAGGTTACTATTAGTCTTTGTATGGATTTGGCCAGCCTACTGCCATGAGGTTGATGTGATTCTAAACATGCCTAAGATAGAGAGAAGACTGTAAGTTGTTCAGGTGAATCAATTAACACATGAAGGAAGAAATGTCTTCTGAATTCTTTCTGGGCAGATAGAAATTATCTGATTGCATCCATGGTGAAAGAAAAAAGCCTATCTGGACTGCCATTGTTTTGGTTTGTTTTCCTGAGATTTTTGCTTTCTTTCAGTTCTGATTTTTATATTCATGATAAGGCACAACGTGGTTAGGTGATGCTCTTTCGGCTGTCACATGCTACTGCTATTCCTGGAATTCGTGGTAACTCCATACAGAGTAAAAAGGATGCTGTTGCTTTGAGGGGATACATGGTATGACTTGACCAGTGCTGTGCGAGACAGCACTTCTGAAGGCTGTTGTTCCCACATGTTAGTAGCCTTCTTGTGTGAGCTATTTTGATACTCTCCCTTTACCCTGAGACTCCAATAACTTTCTATTGCTAAAACCCATTAGAGGGATTTGGTACTTAACAGAGAGGTAAAACTCCTTTGCTCATTTTAACTTTGTTGAAATGGACGTATGTCATCATCATAGGTGATGGCCCAAAGTTTCTTGTTCGAGAAGTGGTTTTATTTCATCTTTAAAGGAATGTTGTTGCTACATTTCAGAACCAATGCTTGAAACTCCTGCCCAAAGAGATCTGAGCTGAGACCTGGTGATAGAGATGAAGCCTTTCTGTTGGCAGTAATAATAGTGTCAAGATGTATGCTGGAGGTCTCCAGAACAAATGACAAGTTCCTGAACTCTGTGATTAAAATGGATCCTCACTGTAATTTTAGGGCCAGTTTTAAAGCAGAATGCAAAAATGTAGCACTTGATAAAGCTGTATTTCTTTCCCCTCTTCATTTCAAGATTCGAGGCAGCTAAGCTTTTATGTAACAGCAGCATGTGTGTTTGTGGCTGTGTGCTTGTATTAATACAAATTGTTAAAAGGCTAGAGCAATAGATAAGGAAATGTGGAGTGCCCCTGAAAAATGATCTGATTAATTACCTTAAAAACGAGAAGGAAATCACTAAACTGAGTGGTGTGGTTGATACACCAGAAGTGCGAGATGCCATCCAGAGGGACCTGGACAGGCTTGAAAAGTGGGCCTGTGAGAATCAAATGAAATTCAACAAGTCCAAGTGTAAGGTCCTGCATCTGGGTAGGAGCAACCCAAGATATGAGTATAGGTTGGGAGAAGAACTCGTTGAGAACAGCCGTGCAGAGAAGGACTTGGGCGTCATGACAGATGAAAAGCTGGACATGAGCCGGCAATGTGCGCTTGCAGCTCAGAAGGCTAACCATGTCCTGGGATGCATCAGGAGAGGCATGACCAGCAGGTCTAAGGAGGTGATTCTGCCTCTCTATTCTGCCCTCGTAAGGCCCCATCTGGAGTACTGTGTACAGTTCTGGGCTCCTCAGCATAAAAAAGATGTGGACCTCTTGGAGCGGGTCCAGAGGAGGGCCACAAAGATGATCTAAGGACTGGAGCACCTTCCCTGTGAGGACAGGCTGAAGGAATTGGGGTTGTTCAGCCTGGAGAAGAGAAGGCTTAGAGGCGACCTTATAGCGACCTTTCAGTACCTGAAAGGGGATTATAGGGCAGAAGGAGAGAGACTTTTCTCCTGGTCTGATTGCAACAGGACACGAGGGAATGGCTACAAGCTGAAGGAGGAGAGGTTTAGGCTGGAGATTAGAAGGGGGTTCTTTACCCAAAGGGTGGTGAGGCACTGGAACAGGTTGCCCAGAAAGGTTGTGGAGGCCCCATCGCTGGCAGTGTTTAAGGCCAGGCTGGATGTGGCCCTGGATGACCTGGTCTAGTGCATGTGGCGTCCCTGCCATGGCAGGGGGGTTGGAACTGGATGATCTTTAAGGTCCCTTCCAACCTCAGCCATTCTATGATTCTATGATTCTATGGAGCATAGTAACATGAGGATGACTCAGTTGCCAGTGCCAAAAAAACTGCTTGGTAGATTACTGTCTGAGTGAAGAATCATTCGAAGTAGGAAATCTTTCTAAGTTCAGAAAACAGCCTGTTACCAGTAAGTCTTTTTGGCAGATTGGTTAAATCAGCATCTTGCTAAAGGTATTTCCAGGTCTGTTTATGTTTGTTTCTTCTGTAAGTGCACTTCCATTTTTGAGGATTGAGTTCAGCTTAGCTTAATAAGGAATAGCTAGGCAACTTCTATTTTATGAATTTTATGGAAATAGGTAAGCACATGGAGATCCCAGTGTTAATACGTAGCAGAAGTCTTAGGGGTTTTTTTGATTTAATTTTGTTTAAAGTGCTACCCTGTATTTAGGTAATGGAAATCTATTTCTTGAATAACAGATGCTAAGAATACAGGATTGAAAGATGACCAACAGTTTGAACTGTTCACCTGGTTAAAGGCAGTGGCAGCAGATTCTAAGCCTCCAAAGTTCTTTAAATACCAGGCAGTGGATAAACAGAGGTGAATGAGTGCCAAAGCAAGGGAAACATGATGCACTCCCCATGCATTGTCTCTGTCTAGTAAATGAAAGTGGCAATGAGCAAAGCAACCAGTGGGGTTAGAAAGCTGTAGTGACTAGTTGTCGATGTTGTAAAGGTTGCAAGTGGTAGAGCAGCTACTGAAAGAGCCTAGTTTATTATGAGATGATTGTATACAGTTTAAATGTGAAAAGCAAGGTCACCTAAATAATTGCAGGAAAGTTAAATTGAGTTAAAGCCAGGAAAGAAATTTTGCTGTGGGGAGGACAGATGAAAAGAAGGGATACCTATAAATAAAATGGCTGTGTGATCCTTTTCTGACCCCCAGAACTGATCACAGCATTAGCAGAGCAGGGTAATGATTCAGACAGCATTTATGATATGTTGTGCCTGTCTTGAAAGCTAATTCTGATAGGAATTCCTGCTGGTGTTGGGTACTCAAAAGCACGAGGGCTGGGGGAAGCTCTGAGACTGATCCTTCTCTTCTGATGGAAATAATGTGGCAGAAATTTTTTTAATCAATTAGTTAATCAATACAATTCCTACTGCTTCCCTTTGCATCATTTTATACAGAATATTATAGCCGCTCTATCTTTGATCTCAAATATGAAACACCAAAATTTTTCAATAGGCAGCAGTATGAGACTCTATGTAAAAAAATTTCAAATGATAAAATTATTTATTATTTTCTTAGATTAAATTTGTCCCCTTGAAGTTATTGTGATATTAGCGCAAGAAGCAGCGTAGCATGTATCCTGTCTCAGTTGCATTCATAGATAGGTGTGCACATAACTCAAAAGGGAATTAAAAATTATAAAGAAACAAGGATATAGTTTCTCACCTCTCTTGGATAAGCAAGACTGCATAGTCTGTGTATCTTTCTGGTTGCCATCTTCCGACACTTAGACATGTATGTAGTTTCTTTCCCACAAAAGCTGGTCCAAAATGATCCCAAAACTTTCCCTTACAAATAATGCTGAAATAAATTCCTCCAGTATGTTTTTTGAAGTTTACATGGGATTTTTTTGGTGTAAACCCTTTAAATGGCAATTGTATTCCAAGGCTTTATTTTCTTTTCTCTGTGATTGTACTTTTATTTTGTCTTTTGGAGCATGCAACCAGGACACAAAATTTGCTTCTGTAACATCTCATTCACAACATCCTAGCAATGTAAACATTCTTTAGTAGAAATCGGAATTTAGGTAGAAGTATACGTTCATATTGTGTTTGTAAACATGCAGTGAATAAAACCTCTTGTACTGTATGGTTCCCCAAGCTTCTCTATGAATGTTTTGTTGCATCCCTCTGAATCTTAGTCTGTTCTATCTTTCCCTCCCCTCAGCTTAATTTATTGCTAGAACATTTCACCCTCCCACATGTTCTTCCTTCCAGGTCAGTGCTGCATGGCATAAAGTGAACAAATGTGTGTAGTCTTGACAGCCTTTTTATGACATTCTGCTTTGCCACCTTCCCACTTTTCAAGCTGTTGCCATTTGTGCCTATATGCTATTCGACTACTCAGTGAGCTGGTAATTTTGGGTTCCATTGAATTTCAGAAGGGATTATGTTCCTAAATCTCATGAATTCCACTCTAAGACTTATCTTGTGCCTTTAAAAATAGTTGTTAATTCAGTCCTCCATGCTTTTGGCTATGTATTTTGTGTTGGATTCTTTGGTGTAGTAGTCCATCTTGATTTGGTTTCGCAAATATTCCTATGCTGCTTTTCTTAATTCATTGGAATTTTGCTGTAATTCTTCATAGAAATTTTCTATGTGAATGAATTTGAGGAAATCAAATGGCATTCAAAACATTTTCCTTTTAGTCTCTTAGGGACTTTTTGTCACAGATCCATAATGTCTTAGGCCTGTATTGTTTCTATACTCCCCTTTTTCCTCCCAAATAGTTTTAAAGCACATTTATTATTTATACATTGTCTTTGTTTTTTCTTTATCTTAGGGGCCAAATATCCCATTCCCCAGTTTCATTTATCTGTTTTGACTTTGATTGATGTTTCTATGTGGATGTACGAGGGAAGCATGTTGTCTTCATTTTTATCCCCCACTGTCTCCTCCTGGTCATTGAGCAGTTCAGTTATTAACAGTTTGCAAAAGCAGTAACCTTGCTTTCCAGTGTATTTGAATAGCTGCTTTTTCTGAACAGTGTTTCTCCTTCCATCTGTATCCCTCGTGCGGGCATGCAAATGGTAGTACTAGATGTGCTTAGTTCAGTTCACTCTAAAAGGATGAAGCAATGGCTTGGTTTCACTCCTTTATTAGGTGCTTTTTCCTCTGGTTTATCAACTGCTGCTCAGTATCTCTTATTTAGCCATGTCCAGGTGTATTTCTGGTCTGTTGTTTGGTTTAGGTGTCTTGTTTTAGCATTTTTCACTGTCGCATATGTGTTCATCAGTAACTCTGAAAATACCTGCAAATAACTAAAACATCATTTAATTTCTGAGTACATTTATGTATCCGGATCAGAATCTTTATTTTTTCCTTCTGAAAAGATCCCAAGTTTTTCTTCTTTTAGGTATCTGAAACATGTTATATGCTGCAGAGAATTCGTGAAAACTTGGATTTTCATTTTGCTTCTGTGGTGAGTTTTCATTGTGTATTTTTCCTCACTGTATGATCCCAGGGTACGCAGGTGTGTATCAGGCTGCATTTTCACAATTGCATTGCATTGCATTGTAGTGGAGACTCTGAATGCTCTTTTGGATGAGGTAGTAATTTACAGTATTGTTGACAGACTCATTGTGCCAGTCTTTGTGTCTGTACTCTGAATAAAGTTTTCAGGGTAGCAACATCACTTATGAGGCATTTAAGTGTTTTAGGCACTCTTGAAATACTGTCTCTCTTCAGCTCATGCAGAGACACTATGACACTTAGTTACGTATTATTACCAGCATGCATTACTAATTCAGATGTGACTGTGTTGATGAGTCACCATGTGAACAATCATTTCTACTTCTTTCCTTTCAACTAGTAATTTCCACATTTGGATTTGAGAATGATGTTGTATACTGAGAATAGATTCTGTGGTTTTTCGATCCATAGGTGCTGGCAGGGATTACACTACTTGCTACCCTTGTTATTCTTCCTGTTCAGGTAGCCTGTAGGTAGATGTGATATGCGAAATCTCAAAACTGAGATTTGCAGCATCACTGCTCTTCTTCCATTTTTAACTACATCAACTACGGTAAATGTTTTTACCTCTTCGCATGACTGTAGGTGCCCTTCCTTTTACATCAGATCATCCCATACTGTTACCTTGCTTTTGGGGTTGCACGGCAAAGTGCTTCCATTTGTTTTGAATAAAATGATTTTTCAAAATGGATCTCTGTGGTTTTTGGTGTGAGCTTTTTTGGTTTGATTGATTGTTTTAAGTCAGTCACAGCTAACTATTCTGTTTTATTTCCTTGCATTGCACATATGAACATTATTTTCTTGTGCTGCTTTGAGGCTGTTCAAAGAAAAAAATGCTCTTTTTTTTCCATAACATATAATCTGTACTTCCTGGTGTTTCATTTCTTTTCACTTTCTTCCCCTTCATGTTTTCTCTTTGCCTTTATGTTTTAGATAACTTAATACAAATTGTCTTAACTCTTCCTGAGGATACTGAGGAAGCTGGCGGAAGTGTTCACCAAGCCACTTTCCATCATTTATCAGCAGTCCTGGTTAACCAGGGAGGTCCCAGTTGACTGGAGGCTAGAAAATGTGATGCCCATCTACAAGAAGGGTCGGAACGAGGATCCAGTGAACTACAGGCCTGTCAGGCTGACCTCGGTACCGGGGAAGGTTATGGAGCAGACCTTCTTGAGCGCTATCACGCGACACATGCAGGACAACCAGTCGATCAGGCACAGTCAGCATGGGTTCATGAAAGGCAGGTCCTGCTTGACTAACCTGACCTCTTTCTATGACAAGGTGACCTGCGTAGTGCATGAGGGAAAGGCTGTGGATGTGGTCTCCCTAGACTTCAGTAAAGCCTTTCACATTGTTTTCCACAGCATTCTCCTGGAGAAACTGGCTGCTCACGGCTTAGACAGGTGTACTCTTTGCTGGGTAAGAAACTGACTGGCTGGCTGAGCCCAGAGAGTGGTGGTGAATGGAGTTAAAACCAGCTGGTGCCTGCTCGCAAATAGTGTTCCCCAGAGCTCAGTACTGGGGCCAGTTCTTTTTAATATCTTTATCAATGGTGCAGACAAGGGGTTTGAGTGCACCTGCAGTAAGCCTGCAGATGACACCAAGTTAGGTGGGAGTGTTGATCTGCTTGAGGGTAGAAAAGCTCTACAGAGGGGTCTGTAGATTGGTGCGCTGAGACCAGTGGGCTGAGGTTCAACAAGACAAAGTGGTCTTGCACAGTCCTGCGCTTGGGTCATGACAACTCTATGAAAGGCTACAGGCTTGGGGAAGAGTGGCTGGAAAGCTGAAGTGCCTGGTGGAAAAGGACCTGGGGGCACTGGTCGATAGCTGGCTGAAGATGAGCCAGCAGTGTGCCCAGGTGGCCTAGAAGGCCAACAGCAGCTTGGACTGTATCCAAAATAGTGTGGCCAGCAGGACTGGGGAAGTGACTGTCGCCCTGTACTTGGCGCTGGGGAGGTTGCACCTCGAATACAGTGTTCAGTTTTGGGGCCCTTACTACAGGAAAGACATTGAGTTGCTGGAGCATGTCCAAAGAAGGGCAATGAAGCTGGTGAAGAGTCTAGAGCGCAAGTCTTCTGAGGAGTGTCTAAGTGACCTGGGATTACTTAGTCTGGAGAAAAGGAGGCTAACCTTAAAGGAAGTTGTAGTGAGATGGGAGTCAGTCTCTTCCCCCATGTAACAAGTAACAGGATGACAGGAAACAGCATCAAGTTCCACAAGGGGAGGTTCAGGATGGGTACAAGAGAAAAAATATTCACAGAAAGGATTATCAAGCATTGGAACAGGCTGCCCAGGGAAGTGGTTGAGTCACCATGTCTGGAGATGTACAAATGACATACAGATGTGGTGCTTAAGGACATGGTTTACTGTTGGACTTGCCAGTGCTAGGTTAATGGTTGAACTTGGTTAACTTAAAGGTCTTTTCTAACCTAAGTGATCCTTTGACTCTATGATTCTGCTTCATTTACTTATTTTAATGTCTTTCTTTTGCTTTTTGACTTTTACATAGGCTTCTAAAGCCATGTTACATTTTTCAGACATGGATGTCTAGACCCTTTTCGTGCTTCAGGACGTGTTTAGCACTTCAGTTTAATTCCAGGTTAACGCTTTCCTGGAGTGCTCCCAATCCTTTGTGCTTGAGATGCAGGCAAAAGACTGAGGTGGAACTTGTATTGTGTGAAGCCATGACTCAATTATTGGTCAGTTCTGAGGGAAAAGCTCTTGTTCTCTTCCTCCTTTATTCTGTACTCTTACATCCAGGCATCCTGTTGTTGCAGCAACACTGCCAAAAGATGTCCAGCAGTTTGGTGCACAGCAGCTTGAGGCTTGTGTAAACGCTAAGGTACTTGGTTAACATCTTATGTCAACCTAGCACTGCAGTACATTCAGAGTTGTTTGGAACATCAGCTCACTCCTGCAGCAGGAGTAGAGGGTGGTACCTGTGTAGAGGTACTCTGCCAGTTTAAGACAATGCTGTTATTCCTTGGCTGTGGGTTTCCTTCCCTACTCCTCTCAGGTACTGCTTTTGAAAATAAATAGAAAAGTCCACAACCTCAACCCTGTTTGTTACTTGCTGACAGTTCATGCTGTGCTGTGATGTGTGCTAAAATGCATCTTTGGAAGCCAACTCAAGTCAGTTCCTATCTTGTCACTACCTTTACTGGTTCCAAAACCAGTGGGCATGAAAAAGTGTGTTTTACTGAAGTTGGTTGAAAACCTCCTATACCTTTTGTTGGCTTTGGACTGTTGAACAAAGTGTTCCTGGTGGAACTGGGTTGCACCTGCATGCTAGAGTAGCTGTCTGTCAATCTGATTCTCAGAAACCAACAGAAGCCATATACATATTTGTTAAGCCATGGTGTTTTTCTTCAGGAAGCGCTAAATCTTGCACTCCAGAAGGACTGCTAAATAATGAAAGCCTTTGGCAAGGGAAAAGGGGAAGAATACACAGGCTGAACTAGGGACATGCATGTTACCATTGTTTAAGTGTAAGACCCTCTGTATAAGCTTTAGATGGCTTTTTTTTTTTCCCCTGTAACCATCTGTTACCTAAAAACTAAGATATAACTCTCTTGACTGTAATGGAGCAATATGTAAAAATTGTGAAGTGGCCAGCATGAATCCTGGTTGAAAGAAGTTCAGAATTCAGATGTTAAAGGTAGAATTGGGTTTTGGCTATTGATGATGACAAGGAAAGCTACTTTGTGTACTTTTTTTTAATGTGGGATTAGACATATAGCTATCTACTTTTTTCGTTCTCAATTGAAAGTTTGAAAACTGGAATAATAGACACTAATGATAGGACAAGTAAAAACATCTGAAGTATAGTAGATCTTCCAAACAACAACAAAACATCCTTCTGAAAACTAGTGGATATCACTGGGGCTTTGTCTAGGAATATTGATGAAACAATGGAAATTTCTGATCCCTTCTTCCCAAGGAAAGGAACAGTAAGCTACAAACTAGACTTACTAGCATCCTAAAAGTAATTTGACTGGTACACATACAAAAGAACTGTTATTAGTACTATGAACTTTTTTTAGGATGTCATATGCTTGTCAGGAAATCTGCCTGTGTTTTGAGCTTTTAGAAGCATTGAGCCCAGCAGACAGAAACCAAGCTGCAGATGTGCAAGTCAGCAGGTCATCTCTGAACCATGAATTGTTTGGGCCTCAAGGTCCTGTTTCAAAAGGCAGTGAGCATGTGTTTTCTGCCTTTGGTGCAGAAGAGACTTTTGCAGTGTTGTGCAAATCCTCAGGCCTGTCCTGTGCCAAAGTAAAGGGGGTGGAGAGCCTGTTTCAAACACAGGAGAAAGAAAGCCTTGTCATTGGAATGGGAGGAGTTCACTGTGAGCCCTCACAGTGAGCTAACATATTGTAGAAGTGGTGGAAACTAGAGGTGGAAGATGCTGCATTGTAATCCAGCCTCAGTTCATGAGGCTTGGATAGGAAAACCATGACGTTTTTAATTCATTTTACTGGACTTTTTCATGTCTGCCTTTGTCTTTGTTGATGGTGATGAAGCAAGGGGAGCTTGGAGACATCTATCTCCTGCTTGTGTTTTCTTTGTGTGGTTGCGCTTTTTTTGTTCTTGTTAGTTTGTTTCTCAGGCATGCATAACCTCCTTCTTGAAGTAGAGAGAAAAGAAAGCAAACCTGTTACTCTTTTGAAGACAGATGGAGAAGTCCCCACACTGAGTGTGGTAGGCCTATTTGCCTTTTGTTTCTCCATACTAATTGGTTAGAATGGATGGTGTTAAGTATATCTGCTAGGTAATTTCTACATATCTAGCCTCAGGGAATTAAGTTTTGGAAAAGAAAGTGTCCTTCAATGCAGGAAGTGGTTGGTACAGTTTGAATACCTAACCCACTCCCTCTTCCCCCTGCTTGATTTTCTTTTTTCCCCTTTTTCCTGAAAGCTTAAAAAAAGAACCTTTTGTCTTCTTTCCAGGAAAGTTACACTGAAATTCATCTGTGCTTTATTTGTCTGCTTTCATTTGTGCCATTCATGGGCAGCCGTGGGTTACACAGGACAAAGAAGAATCATTTCTAACCTCAGCATTCAAGCAGTGTGTTGGGAAAGGTTCAACATCATCCTCCTCCCCTCCTTTTTTGGAGGGTCCAACTTAAGTATTATAACTTTCAGTTTCAATGCTGAAACATCTCTGGACTGTGTTTCTCTACATGCCATTAAAATGATGTAACAGATTTCTGCTGTATTGTAAAAGGGATGTGTCTGCACAGACGTATCTATATAAAGATCTCTTTCTCAATATAGCAAAACTTAGCAGCTTCTAAGTAAATGTGGTTTAGAAGTTTGGTTTACTGGAATTTATGATTTTTTTTTTGTGATTACTTGTATTTCAAACATCAGCTAGGAGAACTTTAATTTACCTTTTGTGAAGACTGCTTCAAATGTGACGTTTGTATCGTTTTGCTAAAGTTAACTTTTTATATAGATTTCTTACATAATTTTGGTTTTGTTTTTTATTTCTTTGGTGAGGGGGGTGTTGGTTGGTTGGTTGTGGTTTTTTCCCTTTTAGATAGATTATTTACATGTATCCTCTGCCAGATTTTCATCTGGTGTAAACTGGCATAACACATTTAGGAGGATCTGGTCAGATTTAAGCACCACACATTTGGCAGTATGATTAATGTGCCTTACCTTCACAAATTAAATGTATCTTAAAAACGGACTTCTTTTAAACTGCTTTTAATAAAAATCTGCCACTTCTTTCCTCTCGAGATGAGATCTAAAAAGCATAATTTATGCTGATCACATTTTAAATTGTAGAATACACATTAGATTATTTTATGAAGTATTGCACCTCTTTTTCTTAATCCCTTCAGAAAGCCGTTGGTGGATTTCATAACCAACATATTGGCAACCCCCTCTAAAAGCCAGTAGGTGCTGGAGCGGGCCTCAAACTATTTTACATTTGTTGATCCACCTGGTATAACAACTTCCTCTGTTTCTCTACAGACTCTTCGTACTCTGAGCCTCCTGATGTTCAGCAGCAGTTGAACCACTACCAGTCTGCAGCTTTGGCCAGAAACAACAACATCAGCCCAATCCCACTTTCTGGGAGTGCTGCAGGAGTGGAAAAAACAGAAGCCGTCCTTAACTGTGAATTTTGTGAATTCTCCTCGGGTTATATACAGAGCATTCGGCGTCACTACCGTGACAAGCATGGAGGGAAAAAACTTTTCAAGTGCAAAGACTGTTCCTTTTACACAGGCTTTAAGTAAGTACTGTGCAAAACAGATAAACTGAACTCATAATGGGTTTTTTAGCACTTGAAAAGACTTTCTGAGATCTGAGTGCTAAAAGAAAAACGGCCACAGCTGAACACTGAGAGGAATATAGGAAATGCAATGCCAGATCACAACAGCATCCATGTAATCCATTTTCCTCTCTCCTACACAGCCGGTACCATCTGCCTCAGATGAAAGCAGAGTAAGTCCTGCAGTAGGTTTTAGAATCATAGAATCACTTAGGTTAGAAAAGACCTTTAAGTTAACCAAGTTCAACCATTAACCAGCCCTGGCAAGTCCAACACTAAACCATGTCCTTAAGCAACACATCTGTATGTCATTTGAACATCTCCAGACATGGTGACTCAACCACTTCCCTGGGCAGCCTGTTCCAATGCTTGATAATCCTTTCTGTGAATATTTTTTCCTGTTGCTTGTTACTTGAGGGAAGAGACTGACTCCCATCTCACTACAACTTCCTTTAAGGTTAGCCTCCTTTTCTCCAGACTAATCCCAGGTCACTTAGACACTCCTCAGAAGACTTGCGCTCTAGACTCTTCACCAGCTTCATTGCCCTTCTTTGGACATGCTCCAGCAACTCAATGTCTTTCCTGTAGTAAGGGCCCCAAAACTGAACACTGTATTCGAGGTGCAACCTCCCCAGCGCCAAGTACAGGGCGACAGTCACTTCCCCAGTCCTGCTGGCCACACTATTTTGGATACAGTCCAAGCTGCTGTTGGCCTTCTAGGCCACCTGGGCACACTGCTGGCTCATCTTCAGCCAGCTATCGACCAGTGCCCCCAGGTCCTTTTCCACCAGGCACTTCAGCTTTCCAGCCACTCTTCCCCAAGCCTGTAGCCTTTCATAGAGTTGTCATGACCCAAGCGCAGGACTGTGCAAGACCACTTTGTCTTGTTGAACCTCAGCCCACTGGTCTCAGCGCACCAATCTACAGACCCCTCTGTAGAGCTTTTCTACCCTCAAGCAGATCAACACTCCCACCTAACTTGGTGTCATCTGCAGGCTTACTGCAGGTGCACTCAAACCCCTTGTCTGCACCATTGATAAAGATATTAAAAAGAACTGGCCCCAGTACTGAGCTCTGGGGAACACTATTTGTGAGCAGGCACCAGCTGGTTTTAACTCCATTCACCACCACTCTCTGGGCTCAGCCAGCCAGTCAGTTTCTTACCCAGCAAAGAGTACACCTGTCTAAGCCGTGAGCAGCCAGTTTCTCCAGGAGAATGCTGTGGAAAACAATGTGAAAGGCTTTACTGAAGTCTAGGGAGACCACATCCACAGCCTTTCCCTCATGCACTACGCAGGTCACCTTGTCATAGAAAGAGGTCAGGTTAGTCAAGCAGGACCTGCCTTTCATGAACCCATGCTGACTGTGCCTGATCGACTGGTTGTCCTGCATGTGTCGCGTGATAGTGCTCAAGAAGGTCTGCTCCATAACCTTCCCCATTTAAGTTCTAGTTTAGCTTTGGCCTTTCTGATTTTCTCCCTTTATGACCTCATGGTACCCTTCTAATCCTGCTGAGTAGCCTGACCTTTCTTCCAAAGATCATAATCTCCCATTTTTTTCCTGAGTTCCAACCTATGCTCTCTGTTCAGCCAGGCTGTTCTTCTTGTCTGCCAGTATTTTATTCAGCATATGAGGATGGCCTGCTCCTTTACCTGTTAAGGTGCACATCTCCTTGAATGCACTTTCTTTTGAGGAATGTCCAGACTTCCTGGATTTTCTTGCACTTCAGGAGTGCCTCCCAAGGGACTCTGTCAACGAGTCTTCTAAACAGGCCAAAGTCTATTCCAGAAGTCCAAGCTAGCAGTTTTGCTGACTCTCTGCCTTATGTGTCAAAGAACTGAAAACCATAATTTCATGATCGCTTTGCCAAGGATGGCCTCTAATCTTCACCTCACAACCTTCACCCAGAAGTCCTTCTCAGTTTGCAAACAACAGGTCCAGCAGGGTTCCAATTTACTTGCTGGAGGAAATGGTGCAGGTAGTACTTTTTCCTCAGCAGACGTAATCAGAAGGCTATCTGTATCCTCAAATACGAAAATTTGCTCTACAAGAATAAGGTCATTTTCTGATACAACCAGCTTGAAGCGTGGAACAACAAAGTGTCCTATGAAGACAGGACAATTTATACCATCTTTGTGAAGAAACCGCTCTCATGTAATTTTGTTTCTCCCACCATCTATCTAGGTGAAGTGCAGAGCATTTCTAGCATATCTGATAGCATATAAAGACATTTCAGAAAATCCAATTAGATGTGCAAAGTTAAAAAACTTGGTGCTGTGTGTGTTTGTGTGTATGTGTGGTTTTAGCTGCTGTTCCATAAGGAAAAAAGAGGCTTGTACACCTGTGCTGTTAATAATTTCCTCCAGATATAATGAGCTTAACACCCTCATCTGACATTTTAGGTCTCAAACTTTTCAAGTTCTTAGGAGACTGGTGACAGTAAGCAGTATGACTGGATAAAGGGAAAGAGTGCTGTTGAAAAAAATTTTGAGCACAAACCTGAGAAAATCCACATGAGCGATCTCTAGTTATATATCTCTAGCCTCTCTTGCTTCAGTCCCTTGCTGCCTCTGTGGTAGTGTTTGTGCTGATAGTCCTTCATGTCCTGAGTCCTATCTGTCTTTAAGGTTAACAGCATTGCCAGGTCTGATCAATCTGTTTGTGTCTTGCAAGTGCCATGTTTTTCTACCTGGATGAAATGCAGTCTTAAATCAAGCATCATTTAAACACATTCAGAGTTGCATGTGAGAGTAATGTTCTTCCCTGTGATGTCTCAAACTTTCAAGGATCAAGTCCTGTTCCTTTTAGAAGCATAGCAAGTTTTTTCTTTCTTTAAAAAAATATGAAGGCACAAAAAATCCCCATATCAATCCTTCAACTCACCATAGAAACTTCAATGAATGAAAACACTCACTGAATTTGACAGAAATACACATGTAGAATTCAGTGATAGCTCAACAAGGCCCAAAGCCTGTTGTAAGTTGCTTCAAGCTAACAGTATTGAAGAACCTGATCTAGTCAATGGTGTCCCTGCGAGGCAGGGGGGTTGGAACTAGATGATCTCTGATGTCCCTTCCAACTCTGACAATCCTATGATCCTATGATCTTACTTCAGAGAGACTTCTGACTCTAGTTCAATGTGGCAACTTCCTTACCTTTTGCAAGCTTTACGACTGCTTTGGGAAAAAATGACCACGTGCCCCACGTTTACAGATACCTCTCATTTCAGTAGCTGAGCTTGCCGTTAAATAGGTGTACAGTTAAATTTCCTCTGTATGCATGTCTCTTACGACTTTTAAGTATGCAGCCAGCTTAAAGCTAGCATGAAATTTTTTGTTTAAAAGTACTGTGGAGCATTCATTCATCCCTTCACATTAATAACTAGAGTATTTTCAGTCCTTGGTTTTCAGATGCTTAAAGCTGATACTTTGAAACTTAACTACTTGGTGTTAGCTGGTTTTGGGCTTGTTCTGCAAAAGCAGAGGTGGTTGAAGATATTATCTGTCTCTGGAAATAAGTCTATCATCTGCAAGTCCAGAACAGTTGACAGGTAAAAATCTAATCTTTGCGAGAGAAAGTGCACTGAATATTTCAACCTTTAGAGAAATAATGGACATGAAAGATGGGAATTATTTTGCTGTCTTAAATGTGGTGATGTGACCACAGAGCAACCAAAGCAAAAGAATATCATGTCAGAGTGTTTGTTACTTGAAGATAGAAACCTGCAAATGCTGCTGCTCACATGTTACTCATGTGAGTAGCCCGGCTGAAATGCCATGTGTCTCTGTGAAGACAAGGCTGAGTGGTATCTGTACCGTTTTACACAACACGTCCCTTACAGAGCTGTGACACTTTGTTTCCTGCACAGCTCTTCTGACTCTTCTGACTCATCTCTCCCTCCTGTTTCACAGATCTGCTTTTACTATGCACGTGGAAGCTGGGCATTCGGCAGTTCCTGAGGAAGGACCCAAAGACCTTCGCTGTCCTCTTTGCCTATATCACACCAAATACAAATGCAACATGATTGACCATATAGTTCTCCACAGAGGTAACATTATCCCTGTGTGTGTCTTTCTCTGATGAAGGCAATGCTGAATAATGCCCTTGTCTTTCAGACTGGTTTCATTAAATTTTCCCCTCTCAGTACGTGATGCCAAGTTTTGTTGAGAAAATCATCAGCCTTTAAGTATCTTTCATTTAATTTCTATATTGCACATCTTACTTATTTGTTGTAAAATTCAAAGCTAGCCAATGCTGAAACGGGACAGATTTAAAATTGGTTTTAAGCTTTTCCTCTAGGGAGGTTGTCATCTAACAGCTGTTTAGCAAGAGTTGCCATAATTTACTACTCTGATCTAGGCCAGAGGTGTTTCCTGCTTGTTGTTTCTTCCTTTTCATGTTATCATAAAGGCTTTATTTTCATAAACTCTCTGACAAGGTGTATCAACTAACCATAGAGGTTCCAAAATATCCCTTGGTTACTTGCTTGAATTTTTTCTCCTTGGTGTTCTTAGCATCAAGACAAGAATTACCATATTTTTGTTCTTCTTTAAGACTCCTTTTCCATCTCCACCTCTACCTTCTTTTTTTAAGCCAACTAAAAGTGAGATTAGGGATTTCTATATTCTATTAACTGTGGTCTTGCTAGCTCGGGAGAGACATCTGCTTGGGCTCTCTAGGCTGGGATTCCTGCCCATAACTATCACACTTGATGCTTGTAGATGGTCTGTTGGCTGCTGAAATCCAAACCCATGTGTTGGGATGGCATTCCGCCTGCTTACAGGTTGGACAGAGTTTCACAGTAGGATATTGGTGTTGAGCAAACACAAGTTTTGCATGCCATCTTTTTCCTGGAGGAGATCCTGGTGTGACAAGTGCTACCGTAATTCCTTGTAACATACCACTTTGCAGTGGCTGTAGCTTAAAGTCAATCTCATACCAAAGCGGTGAGGTTGCCACAGTTCATAAAAATTTTTGATAGCAGGGCTCTTCTGAGGGAGCATCTGGGCAAAATGATCTGTCTGGTCATTCAGAAAGCACGTTACAAGTTTGCCGTATTTGGTTATTGGAATTTGCCAGATGCTTTAGCTTTTACATCCTGTGTTTGAAGGTTTTGCTGTGTCAGATTTTGCCTAGCTTCAGCGCATACTCCAGAATTAGCTCGCTCCAAAGAGGAGGGTTTAGTTAACCCCTTTTTAGGGGTCCATGTAGTTCCAAGTACTGCCAAGGTGTGCTGTGTTTTGTGACTGTGCCAGGGCTCCAATGGACACTGCCAGACCTTTAAAATACAAATAGGCAGGCTAAAGGAGAACTGGATGGGCTTGGTTAGGGTGTTTACTATCATGCATAGGCTTGACACTGGCAATGTCCAGTTGCAGAAGTGAAAGAGCACTTCAGGAGCTCAAGCAGCTGTACTGCCTCTACAGAACTGTTTCTGACCAATTGCAAGGAGGTGGTTACCTCCTCACTAAGTGATGCTGTGGATTTGTTCTTTTGTAGAGCTGTTGCTTCAGTTGCACAAATCACCCTTGAGCCTTTGTGCTCCTGAAACAAAGCTGATAACAAAGGACATAATGGTAGACCCATGAGAGCACCGGGAGAGATAAAACAGAGTGAAAGAAGTTTTAATGCAAATGGGATTATAGCTGATAAAAAACCTCAGAGGCCACTGAGGGAAGGACAAGGGTTTTCTCTGACATCAAGCATCAAGGTAATAAAGGAAGTAGGGTCCTTCTTTAAAGTTCCTTCTGGTCCATATATCCAACTAGAAAACCTTCTACTGTTGTGTTTAATTTTGTGGCAGGTAAGACAGATAGATTTGACTAGATTTAACATGCACTGAGAAAGCGTTAGAGGCATTGTGAGTGTAGTTGGAGATAGGTTTTTTTATATATAGCCATTGCATTGGTAAAACAAGGGCATAACTCAGAGCCATGGTCCAAGAAGATTAGTTTTGAGGTAGATGGAGTGGTGCACTGTGTAAAATCAAGAGTGAAGGCTTTCATCCATTCATAGTTAATGTTCCTTCTGTGTAAAAAGACATGTTTACACATACATGACTCTTACATTACTTCCATACTGCTGCTCCCCTAGTTCTTGGTGAACTAGCATATGCTTGAAATGGAGACTATAGTATCTTTATGAGTGACTATGAAGCTGAGTTTTAAGGGGTTAAAGCATTATTAGCTGGAAGCCTGAATGCCCAGTAACAAAAAATTAGGCAAGGAGTTGGCTTCCCATTAAGCATGAAGGCAAACAGGAAGTTTCCAAGAGCCTTCTTTCATGGATCACTTATTCCTACGTTCACCATCCCTCCTGTGGGTACAGATGGAGTACAGACTCACCACAGGTGGCCTATAGCAGGGGACTGACTCAGCCAGAGACTGCTGTGCAGGTAGATGAAGAGAAGAATTTTGGCTCTCTGGTTCTTCCTGGCCTTTGTGACAGGCAAGCCTCAGACAAGGAGACACAGAGGAACCAGCAGACTCTTGCTCTTTGGCCAGCAGAAATCCTAGCCTTCGATTTAGTCTGAACAATGCAGTTAGTTTTCAATATCCCTTCCGGGAGCATGCCAACATTTTGAAACACAATGATATTTCCCAGGGCTGAAACCCGGTTACCAAGATGACTATTGGGTCTACCTTAATAGCCTTGGGTCATTATTTTTTATTCTTCTAGCAACCATTTATTCTCTTCTGATACAAATAATTATTTTCTTCTTCAATTAAATATTGAAATCACACCTATTTCCCTTGAATAGTGGCTTTAAGATAAAAATCAAATTTTCAAATTAATCCACCTCCTTAAAGGTTTCATCACTAGGTATCCTGATTCTTTGCACATGATTTGCTTCTGGCATTATCCCTTGTACACAGAGCTTCATTGATACGTGAAGAACCCTTGTGCTGTGCTTGCTTTTGGCTACTGGAATGCAAATACTACATGTTCTATGACTAGCTTCAATTTGCAGGCAAAAATGCATATTTTCAAACACCAAACATGACCAAATAACTGGTTTGTTTCTAGGTAGTACAATTGGTTTGTTTGTGCTAGGTTTACCTTTAAGTGAAGGAAGTAACTTGGTATATGCTGTTGTGTATTGCTGAGTGAACATTTTTCCTTACAACTAAGAACTGATAGAGCCATGGGCTTTTCTGTGCCTTGAGCTGAAAAATGTATGTGTGCTTTGAGTTACTGTACTGCAAATACCTAGTGCATTAATGGCCTTTCAATTTAATCTTTGATCTGCAATACATTTAGCCTGAATATTTCAGTCTAATGGAAGGACTGGATTTCTTAAACCAAGATTATGCTTTTTATGTGTTTATTTTGTTGTTATTTTTTAATTACACCTCTTGCTAAGTGTTCTCACAATTCAGGACATCTTTTTGTGAGATGCATGCAGTATTTGTTTAGACACTGATGAACTTTGAGGAAATATACACAGATAAAGGAGCTACCTCTTTCGTGTGTGTGGCTTATGATTTGCTGTCATTTTATCAGTTGCCCAGATATGATAAGTGCATTCTAGTTAGTAATTAAATATAAAGACAGTTTTGTAGGGGGTAGCTGGAAATGAGAGCATCACCTTAAGTGTGAGGTTCTGGATCCAGATAACCCTGCAGCTTCCAAAATCATTGCTTGAAGGAAGCTCACTAACATGAATACATCATGGAAAAGTTTTAAATCATCCCTTGAAAGTGATATACTTCAGGCTAGAATTGACGTTTATGTTTATTTCGCTTTTCTCTTGTTATTGTGCTGCCTTTGATTTGGGGAGGGTGTGTGTGATTGTGAGATAATAGGTTTTCCTAATGTGAATTAGGGAATGATGCATTACTCCAGAGTGGTAAATAGAAAGTTTTGTACATCTCATAGTTTACCTTTTTTAATATGTGCCAGGTGCTAGAGAAAAAATGAATTTTCAGATATTTAAATTAGTGCTTATCTTTTTGAAAACTTCGAATTTTTTACTCTTGAAGCCAGCTGTGTCACTTACTTAAGTTAAAAAGCACACAGCTGCAACAACCTTGTAAAAAGTCCTCTTATGACATCAGAATCACAGCTTTAAATTCTGTTATCTATTAGACCCTATTCTTCCCTCCCCTTTTCCCACACTGAATAGCCACAGCATGGTGTCTTTAAGCTAGAGGAGTTATTGGTGTAGGAAAGAATTACTAGTCCACAGGACTTTCTTTTTAAGGCATAGCTTTGGGGAAAACTTCTGCTTTTTAAAGTGGCCAAAGAGGAAGTTACAAGATAGGATAACTTTTGTGTTCAGGAAGAAGCTGAACAGGATGGAATATTTTGTTGGGCTGTAGAAAAAGTCTTTTGGGAATGGTGGCATGTGGACTGGCCAAAAGTGAATGAACAGTGGAGCTTTTGCCACCCTCCAGAAACCGTAAGGGATTTTGTATTTCTGCTGTTGTCTTTCAATGTGGTATTACCCTCTTCACTAAAAAAAAAAAGCCAGATCCGTATGTGGGTTGCCACATCTTGCATTCCTTTAGCCTTCTTGTCTGCCATCTGAGATTCAAGCCCATTCTTTTTGTTCATTTGTTTTAATCTGTCATTAGGGATGAACCTGCATGAGGGATCAAAACTTCTCCTTTAATCTTTGAGTCCATAAGGAGTAACAGTACTAGGTTTCAGTGTTTTAGTTTACAAGACACAAAAAAGCCTGTAATGAGGATCTACTGGTGACCCCAAATTTGGGATTTCCCTTGTATGCACAGCTCAGGGAACCACAGGGGATGAATGTTACACACATTGGATTCAGTCCCTGTCAAATGACTGAAATGAATTGCTGCTCTGTTGAGCATGAATGCTTTGTTTGAGAAGTAGAGAGTTTAAAAACTCAGCAAGAGCATTTGCGGTACATGCTTATATCCGTGATCTAAAGTGTGTGAAATGTTACATGGCATGTGTGCAGATTTCAAATTTGAGCTTTCTGAAAAGTTGGAAAGTTTTTGGCCCTGTCTGAACTGCACAGCCTCTTCTAGGAAAAGCTGCTGCCTTGCTTGCCTGTTCTGTTCCCAGAAAGTAGCTTTAGATGTGATGGTAAGGAGAACAGCTCTGATTTTAACAGAGCCAGCAGGGTGATGCATTGGGAAACACCCTGCAGCTTTCTCTGTTTGTAACAGTTCTAGCAGCAATTCCTGGCTGCTGTCAAGTACTGAACCAAAATGGGCTTCTGGTCTGGCTAGTTTATGGCTTGTTCTGTATTCCCAGGCTCTGCTATTCTGACTCACAGATGGAATCTCATTTGCCCCTAAACCTCTATTCCCATCCTTTTCACCCAGTAAGCAGTCACATTTGTGAGGACGCCTGTATTCATAGACTTGGAGAATTAATCCTGTCACTGTAGGAAGAACTGTTTTGTGGGTTTTGTGTCAGTCCAGCTTAAGTCCCATTCCCATTCAGACAAACTGCTTACCCATATAGCAGATCCTGTTCTTTGTGTAAATGGTAGAGCCCAGCTGTTGATATATGGGCCTGATCTTTTACAAAATTTGTTAAGTGAATGTTGTCCTGTCCCTACAGAAGAGCGGGTCGTTCCCATTGAAGTCTGCCGTTCCAAACTGTCAAAGTACTTGCAGGGAGTTGTTTTCCGCTGTGATAAGTGTACCTTTACCTGCTCCAGTGATGAGAGCTTGCAGCAGCACATAGAGAAGCACAATGAACTGAAACCTTACAAATGCCAACTCTGCTACTATGAGACCAAACACACAGAGGAGCTGGATGCTCACCTTCGAGATGAGCACAAGGTAACATCCAAATAGTTTTAATTTGTAGCAGTCCACTCTTTGCAAATGCTGTGTTAGTTAACTTGCATGTCAATTCCAAGTAGCCAACTTGCCTTTTTTTTTTGTTTCTCTCCCTCCCTAAGTCTGGAAATTAATCCCATGTTGGGCTTCACTTCCTCTGTTTTCTGGGGTTTTTTTTGTTTAGAAATTGAAAATTGAGGGTTTCCAAAGATCTAGTCATACTGATCAGAATTGGCAGACTGTTGTATGCAAGTGTGATTATCTATCTGGAAAAGGCACTTGTCTAAGCTAGGTTTATTTAAAGAGGAAAGGAAAAAAAAGGGGTTGTGAAACAACATTAAGGCTGTGTAATTCATCCTCTCTAAAAGCCAGGTGATTCCAAACATAAACATAAGATTGCTATGGCAACTTCAGCAACCTGACCTGCCATGCATATTTTAATAATAAAGAGGACAATACATTGTCATTTACATTTAACAAAGAGGGCAATACATTGCCATTTATATTTAACATAGGAAACAAATAGCAAGAATAAACAGATCTTAAGTTAAGACTGCTTTGGAGTTTTTGTGGAGTTTCTGAGTGCAGGCCTGATCTAGTCTTTGAGAAGTCATTAGAGGCTTTCCACAGTCTGTTAGCTTTGAATTTCTGTAACTGAGAGCTGTGTTGCTGAGAGACACTTAAGTTCTAGAACTTCACTTCCTTGCCACATTTCCAAGGGAGGTGGCAATATGCCTCCATCTGTTGGAGCTGAGGTGCCCAGGTCCTCACTAAAAGTTCACTTCTACTTCATTAACTGAATGACACTTTCTTTACACCCAATACATTTATATTGACAGAAGTCCCAGCAAAACTTCTTATGCTTAAAAAATATTCGACTATCTCATAGAAAACAACTCTGTAAACTTATGTTGGCCTACTATGCTTACCTGCCCTCTCCTTTATTATTTCTGGAGAGCCTTCTGCAATTTGCATGGTATATGAAATGGTCCATGCTTCCTAGTCATCAGAGCAAGGCACCAAGCATGTCCAGAAGGCACTGTTCTTATTCTTTTAACACCGTGCATCAGACTATGAAAATTATTCTCTTACTTAGCTTTCCCATCCAATCCAGACCTGCAGTTATGTTGCCATTAGTTTACAGTATCTGTTTCCCATTTCTTGTCAGTAAATTCATTCAGTAATACACCACTAATTTATGTCCGAGTTCCAGGCTCAGACACCCTAATGATACATTGCACCTTAAAGAGTTCCTGTGCATGAGTCAAGTTGAATTAAGTGCTTTGCATGTGGTCTTGTTTGTTTTAATCTCAGTAGGTAATGTGTTAAGTTGGAGAACCTCATCACAGCTATCTGTATGGAGCAGCGCTAGGAATCTGCACACCACCGCCTTTAGGATAGTTTGCCATGTGGAGATATACTGTAGTCTAATTCACATATTCCTTAGTTTAATTCACATTCTCTATCCCACACAGGGATAAAAAGTAGTCTCTGGGTGTTGATATTTGATTCAGCATCTTGCAGGAGGTGTTGTACTGCGCTCATTCCTGTGTCTCCATCCTCTCTGCTTCTGTGCTTTGTGCCTGTGCTGCTGGAGGGCTGTCTCTTTGCATGAAAGATGAATCCAACATCCTTCCCAGCAGTGATCAGCAAACACAGAGGGCACGTGTCATCAAACAAGCATTAGCCCTAGTGTCCTGGTCATGCTCCACACTCTTCACCTCTACTCTAAATGTGGACTGCTCCTCTGCTGATTCTGTGGGATGTGACGGAGATCCTGCCTTCTGTGCCCTAAGTTGCTTCTTTCATACTGCTGCTGCGAGGTGTTAAATAGGGGATGCATTTTGTCCTAGGGTTAGCTGAATTTGACTACTGGGTGAAGTGTTCCCATTATAGTCTGTGTATCAGTTTGTGAAACACTTTGCAGCCCTTCATAATGAAAATTAATCTGTTATTGAATGAAAGTGTACGTAGCACACAGCAGGCATGCTTAGTAAAAGACCCATCCTTTTATGAATGAAACTGAATAAACCGGTCACAAAGAATTTTTCCTTTGGTGTGCCTGTGCAATAGCAGTGTTTGGTCACAGCAGTTGAATGGTCCCATAAGAAAAGGATACAGTTTAAAGTGTATTGCATTTCTTGGATTTTTTTTGTTGTTGTTATCAAAACCAGGAAGAAATCAGAGGAGTTTACTCAATGTAATTATTTTTTGTAAATCAAAAGTGAGAAATGCAGAATGAACAGCAGTAGCGGAAGAATCACTATCAACGGAAAAAAATGAGTGTAATTTGATTAACTAACTGCATGTCACACCAGGCTTTGTGGTGTACTTGCTTTTGCTTTGCATATGTGATGATTTTTCTGATTAGCTGATGATTGTGCTGATTGCTGAAAAAACCGTTCCTTTCAAAGGTGAGTCGTAATTTTGAGCTGGTTGGAAGAGTTAACTTGGACCAGTTGGAACAAATGAAGGGGAAAACAGAGAGCTCCAGCAGTGATGAAGAAGAAAAAGAAGAATTAAGTCCCAAGACTGAAGAGAGAGGTCAGTACTGCTCTTTTTGCCCCCTTTTTTTTTTTTTTTTTCCCCTCTGGCACTGCAATGTGCTTCACGAGTCCCACCATGAAAGGTCAGCTCTTGACTCTGCAGCACATTCCTGTAGAGCTGTGCAAGCATGCCAGAAGAAGCAGAATGGGGCTTTTGTGAAGACACTGCTTCTGCGGGAATCTTGTGTTTCTAATTCTTTTTACAAGTTTTCTGACTGTTAAGAAAATATGAACTATGAGAAAACACAAACAGCATCTGTGACTTATCTGCCCCTGCAGATAAGGGCTTGGAAAACTACGTAAGTAGTCTGTCAGATTTTCTGGTTTGGTAACCAGTTTTCAGCTTTTCACTTGGCATTGTTCAACTAAGGGGTGAAAGAGTCATGGCCAAGCTTTTTTATGGGCTGTTATTAGCTATGCCGAGCATTCCTTGTCAGACAGCTTCAGTCCTGTTGCAGTTGCTGCAGTTGGCAGCTCTGGAGCTCAGGGTAGATGCATGTCCCACTTGTACTGTTGTGTATTTAAATATGTGCCCAATTCCATATCTGAGACTAATTACACTGACTTCAGCAAAGATAGGCCATGTGTTTGCAAATGGCCTTGGTTTGGTTAAAGTTAGATCAACACGGAAGAAGTAAGTTCTCTGTAAATTGTAAATTGATCCTTGCCTTCCAGCAACCTTACCCCAAGAAATCCAGATTATTGGAGTATCTTGTGTAAACTGTGGCATCTAGTTGCTGTGGTGCACAGTTTCATCAGTCAAACGCTGTATGTTTACAGCTCTACATCTAGCCCTGTGATGCCTGAATGTTGGATTCCTGAGTTCACCCACCCTCTCGATGCTGATGACCACAAGCATTTATGTACTGTTACTAAAGTACACCACTATGTTTACCTTTTCCTTCCTGAATTTTCAGCTTTCCAGCTCATGAGTTTTTCACAAAAACCATTGTGTCTCCCTATATCTTTTCAGATGTTGAAAAATTCTGATTTCTGTATTTGCAGATTGTTTACAGAACTCAAATAACTCAGATCATGCTTATTACCATTTAGTAGCAAGATCTCAGTGTCCTGGCTTTCGTTCAGTGTCCCTGAAGCATAAATTTGGTCTGCTCTTTATCACCAGCACTTCACTTGAAGTGCACTCAGTGATAGCTTTTATTTAAATGAGGAAGGAAGCAAGTTCCCAGAATCACAGAATGTTAGGAGTTGGAAGGGACCTTGAAAGATCATCTAGTCCAACCATCGCAGTCAGGGGAGGTTTGAGAGGATTCCCTAGACCAGGTCACGCAAAAACATTTGCAGACGAGTTTTGAATATCTCCAGAGAAGGAGACTCCACAACCTCTCTGAGAAGTCTACTCCAGTGCTTTGGCACCCTCACTGGGAAAAAAATTTTTTCTTTCATTCACATGGAACCTCCTACGCTTCAGCTTAGAGCCATTGCCTCTTGTATTGTCTCTGGGCTTTACTGAGAACAGCCTGAGCCCATCATCCTGACACTCCCCCTTCGTATATTTAAAAGCATAAATGAGGTCACCCCTTAGCCTCCTCTTCTCCAAGCTAAAGAGACCCAGCTCCCTCAGCCTTTCTTCATAGGGAAGATGTTCCACCCCCTTCATCATCTTTGTGGCTCTGTGCTGGACTCTTTCCAGCAGTTCCCTATCCTTCTTCAACTTGAGGGACCCAGAACTGGACACAATATTCCAGATGCAGCCTCACCAGGAGAGAGTAAAGGGGGAAAAGAACCTCTCTCACCTACTAACCACACCCTTCTAATACACCCCAGAATCCCATTGGCCCTCCTGGCCACAAGACCACACTGCTGGCTCATGGTCATTCTTCCATCCACCAGGACCCCCAGGTCCTTTTCCCCTTCACTGCTCTCCAGGTCACTCCCCAACCTATACGGATCCATGGGGTTGGTCTTTCCGAAGTGCAAAACTTGACACTTGGCCTTGTTGAATTTCATTCAATTTCTCCCTGCCCAACTCTCCAGCCTCTCTAAGTCACACTGAATGGCAGCACAACCCTCTGGCGTGTCAGCCACTCCACCCAGTTTAGTGTCATCAGTAAACTTGCTGGCAGTGTACTCTGCTTGCTCATCCAGGCCATTAATGAATAGATTGAAAAGTACTGGTCCCAGTACCAACCCCTGAGGGACTCCACTAGACACAGGCCTCCAACTAGACTCCATCCCATTGGCCACAACTCTCTGACTTCTGTCCTTCAACCAGTTCACAATCCACCTCACTACCNTGATATGCCTTGAGACACAGTCAAGGATAAAGTGTTCCATCACCTTTCCAGGGATGGAGGTGATGCTGACCGCTCTATAGTTACCCGGGTTCTCCTTCCCCAGGTACCTCTCCTGTCCTCCATGACTTACCAAAGATGATGGAGAGTGGCCTGGCAATGACTTCTGCCTGCTCCCACAACACCTGTGGGTGCATCCCCTCAGGTCCCATGGATTTATGAATGTCCAGATGGCTTAACTGTTCCCTAACCTAGTCCTTTTCAACTCANTAGTTTTTTGGGTGGTGTATTTGAAGAAGCCTTTCCTATTGTCCTTGACCTCCCTTGCAAGGTTTAATTCCAGAGAGGCCTTAGCTTTCCTAGTTGCCTCCCTACAGCCTGACACAGTCTTGTACTCCTCCCATGTGGCCAGCCCCTCCTTCCATGATCTGTAGACTTTCTTCTTCCACCTGAGTTTGCCTAGCAGCTCCCTACTTAACCATGAGGGCCTCCTGGCTCCCCTCCTCGATTTTCTACATGTGGGGATGCTCTGATCTTGATCTTGGAAGAAGTGGTCCTTGAATGTTAACCAACTCTCTTGGGCCCCTTTATCTTCTAGTACCCTTTCCCATGAGATTTCCCCTAGCAATTTCTTGAAAAGATCTAAGTGGGCCCTACTGAAGTCTAGCGTTGTGATCTGACTATGTATTCTGTTCCTACCACATGAGATCCTGAATTCTACCATCTCATGTTCACTGCAGCCAAGGTTGCCCTCTACCTTTTCAACCAGACCTTCCTTCTTAGTGAGCATCAGGTCCAGCAGCGCTCCTTTTCTACTGGGCTCCTATACCACCTGTGTCAAGAAGTTATCCTCAATGCATTGGAGGAATCTCCTGGCCTGTGAATGGCTGGCTGAGTAGGCCTTCCAGCAAATATTGCGTAAAAAAAAAAATAATGTTTTAATGAAAAATACCCTTCACAAGATCTTAGGGAAAGTAGTAGAAAAATTAGAGGGGTATTTGTTCTGTATGCATTTCAAATTTCAACATTAGTAACTTGCATGGAAACATGCTTAGGTGTCTGTTTCAACTCCCAGAGCTTCATGGCTGGGACAGTGATTCTGTAATGATTTGAGTAAAGGACCAGCTCACCTTAGTTGCAGATGTAGCAGGCTGATTAATGTTTTGTACAGACCCACAGCTAGAAGGGGATGAAGAATCATGCTGTCCTTTTGAGGATTATCTTAGCATTACATAGAAGCACAGGTGCAGAATTGACCTTGGAAGCCATCATATCTAGACCAAGGAGATGAAGGTGCTTTCTGCCAAGCCTTACAGATCCCTGTAAATGCACCATGGGGAGGGTGACAGCACAAGGTGAAGTTCATTGTTTAAATTGGCTTTAGGTTACACTGTGATCACTTTCTATGTTGGAGACATAAATTTGCAAGGGATAAGTGTTATCCCCGTATTTAACAAAATCAACAGTTAAGCAAGGGATAGTGTCATAATAATATTATTTTTTATTTTGTTTTTTTTTTCTCTTGTATCTTTGGGTTTTTTTAATCTGTGACTGGCTAAAATGATTTCTGCATGCTTGTTCAGATGAGCAGTCTAAAAATATAATGAATATTTCAACATTTGTTTTGCATCTAGTCTTTCATAGAATCATAGAATGAATCATTGAATCATAGGATCATAGAATGGCTGAGGTTGGAAGGGACCTTAAAGATCATCTAGTCCAACCCCCCTGCCATGGGCAGGGACGCCACATGCACTAGACCAGGTCATCCAAGGCCACATCCAGCCTGGCCTTAAACACTGCCAGTGATGGGGCCTCCACAACCTCTCTGGGCAACCTGTTCCAGTGCCTCACCACCCTTTGGGTAAAGAACCCCCTTCTAATCTCCAGCCTAAACCTCTCCTCCTTCAGCTTGTAGCCATTCCCTCGTGTCCTGTTGCAATCAGACCAGGAGAAAAGTCTCTCTCCTTCTGCCCTATAATCCCCTTTCAGGTACTGAAAGGTCGCTATAAGGTCGCCTCTAAGCCTTCTCTTCTCCAGGCTGAACAACCCCAATTCCTTCAGCCTGTCCTCATAAGGTAGGTGCTCCAGTCCTTAGATCATCTTTGTGGCCCTCCTCTGGACCCGCTCCAAGAGGTCCACATCTTTTTTATGCTGAGGAGCCCAGAACTGTACACAGTNTCTGGCGTGTCAACCACACCACTCAGCTTGGTGTCGTCTGCGAACTTGCTGAGGGTGCACTCAATACCTCTGTCCAAGTCATTAATAAAGAAATTGAAGAGCACCAGTCCCAAGACAGAACCCTGAGGGACACCACTCGTCACCGGCCTCCACCTAGACAAGGAGCCATTGACCACAACTTTCTGACTGCATCCATCCAGCCAGTTTCTTATCCACTGGATGGTCCACTCATCAAATCCATATCTCTTCAATTTTGAGATAAGGATGTCATGCGGAACTGTATCAAAGGCTTTACTAAAGTCTAGGTAGATGACATCAGTCAGTCTTCCTTCATCAGCCATTGCAGTCATTCCATCATAGAAGTCTTATCATATTGGTCGGGCAGGACTTGCCCTTAGTGAATCCATGTTGGCTTCTTTGAATCGCCTCTTTGTCTTGCATGTGCCTTACCATCACTTCCATGACAATGCACTCCATGCGCTTCTTGACTGACTTGTAGAGTTAACAGTTTACTGGTTTTTTTTCTCCTTTTTAATCTATTACCATTTGTAATACATTACACTAAAATAGGTAGAAAATAGACAAAACCCTTATGCCTACTACAACAAGAGTATTTAGAGAAGATATAGTTGTGTTTACTATAGTTTTCTAGGCAGGTTGTGGATTACCATTATAAAGTGCAAGATGCAGTGCAGGGAACACTTTCAAAAAACATCCCAGTAAGAGAGCCTCTGTGTACTCTTGAGTATCTGGAAGCAAATGCTGTTCGAACCCTCTGAAGTTTGTCACTTTGGCAGACCAGGATTTCTTCCCATCAGTCAAACAGACCTAGTTTTGCCATGTTGACTTCAGGCTGGTATGTGCAGTACTGCAGGTGCAAAGAAGAGTGTTGAATGGGCTGTTGGACAGTGGAACAAAGAAAGGCTCTTGCCTAAGTGAATAGGCAGAGCTGTGTAACAATGCTCAGCAGAGCTGAACTGCTATCTCAAAAGGGAAAGGAAAGGAGTTGTTGACTGCTGGTAAAGAGTAGTAGAAAAATATATTGACCTGTGAGGAAAAAGATGAAGGGAGGAAAAATGGTCTCTGGCATATACCATGGAAAAGAGCAGCTCCCCTAGTAGGAGCTACTTCCCAGAGGAACTGTGTATCTTTACTGGCCTTATTTATGTCTTGGTCTTAGTAGAAACTGGAATTCAGAGGTGTTTTTCCACAGTAGTCAAAAATAAATGTCCATGAGCACGTTTATGTGTGATGCACAAAAACTGCAGAGGGGTCAGAGATATCAGTGCAATCTTTACCTTTCTTCTGCAGGCCCCAGAGAAGAGCAGCTTCTAGTAGTCCTCCAGGGTGGCAGTCCAAATTCACAGCCCTAGAAGCAAAACTGATTGGGAATTAGCGTGACCAGGACAGTGTTTTCTGAAGAGGTGATGGATTTACGAGAGTAGTGCTGGCTGATCTTAATGGGGATTGCAAGTATAAGTCATGGATTGGTTTGGGTTGGAAGGGACATCTAAAGATCATGCAGTCCTGCCCCTTTGCCATGACTAGAGACACCTTTCACTACATCAGATTGCTTAAAGCCCCATCCAACCTGGCCTTGAACACTTCCAGGGATGGAGCATCCACAATTCCTCTAAAGAAGCTTATCTTAAAGCATTTCTTCTTTATGTCCAACACAAACCTACTCTCTTTTGGTTTAAAAACATCACCCCATTTGTTGTCACTACAGGCCCTGGTAAAAAGTCTCCATCTTTCTCACAAGCTCTCTTTAAGAATTGAAAGGCTGTAACAAGGTCTCCGTAGAGCTTTCTCTTCTACAGGCTGAACAGCTCCATCTGCTCCATATTTGAACAAAACAGCCTCTGTTTTGTATATCTGCTCTCTGCAGAGGCCCAGAATATATACTGTACTATGCAGTAAGTACACTCTTGTACAGAACAGCAGCATTTGCCTCTAAAACGTTTATTTACCCTCTATAGATATTTGTCTCTGTACCATGACTAATCTGTGTTGCAGTGTGTTTGTATTTGTACCACACATAAGGTATTAAAATCCAGATGTAAACTGTAAAGTTAGCATTGATTAACTTTCTGGTGTTTCTCTTGACACAGGGCCTTACTTTGTGATATTTAACCACATCATAAATCACTGGCAGTAAGAAATAACAAAATGCATTTTTTTCTTTCGGGGAAGAGGCAAAAAATTATATTAACAAGCATTCAGTATAGAACTTTGAAAAGGCTAGTTCATGATAAATGTGTCATAAAAATACATTTAGAGGACTGACATACAGATAATAGAGAGTGTATGGGCAACTTTTAAGTTCATAGGCTGATCTTGAACAGAGTAAATCTGAGAGTGAAGAATTGAAGTGAGCTGAGATCAGAACCAAAATGAAGCAAACCCCCTTTTCTTTTATTGTGCAGTTTGGGAGGAGTTAGACTTTCTTTTGATTTCTTGCTTAAGATAATCTCAGCTAAGGAATTCATGCTCTGAGCAGATGGTGCTGCCTCATTTCCAGCAAAAGACTTAAGTGAGACAGTCCATGCAATTATTTTTAATAGATTGTGTGGTGATCTTCTTAATTTGTGAGAAATTGTTTTGTCTTTTTCTAAAGCTTGCTGCTTTGCTTTTAGAAATACCACTCCCTGAGCTGCCAAGGACCTCACTGGTACTACTAGGTACTTAGCATCTCTGTAAATGAGGCCCCAAGCACTTTGTATAAAAGATTAGGATGGGATGAAACACCTGTGCAGTTAATGTGCAGAACTTTAACCCACAAGACTTCCTGATGAAGGGATATCTGTTTATTATGAGGATCACATGTTAAATATACCAAGTCTTTATTTCCTAGAGTTTGTCCTAACAATTCAAAAATTATAGATGGACGTCAGTGTTTGGTTTGGCTTTGTGGTTTTTTGGTTTGTTTGTTTGTTTTTAAGCTTGATTTTAAGCTATTTCAGCCCTAAACTCAGGTTTGGGTTTGAATTAAAACTCTATAATCTCATTTGTTGAAGTGCAGGAACAGGGAGTAGTTAACTTGTTACCCTTATTTGCAGAGATGCTTTAGGACTTAGGATGCAATTTGTCACTTGCAGTGTCACTTTGCTTTGGGGCAGTTGCCTTTTCACAAACACGGTTATTTAATAGGTAAGTCCTTTTGCTTCTCAGGAATGAGAATGTGCAACAGAGGGGATCAGAGTAGGATCACAGTGGCCCCTTCTAGCCCTGGCACTTCTAAATTCACAGGCTATGCTGTCATTTTCCAGATTCCATGATGTTCCCTGACAGCGGTGCTCAAGAGAAACGCTTCCCATGTGAGTTCTGTGGCCGATCATTTACAGAAGGCTCTGAGTGGGAGCGACACGTGCTGAGACATGGCATGTAAGTTGGTTTATATTCCTTTGCCAAACAGACAAAGCTAACCTTAGATCTTTCTGTATTTCACCCATGTCATTTCTCACCTCCCAGAAAGCCCTGTAGTGGCAGCAAACACAGTTCTCTGAAGAATGAGTCTGCCTATGACAAGTGTGGGTACAGTCATCGTATGTCTGCATGGAAAGTTCCTGTTAATTCTTTTCACAGACTGTAGACTGTAGAGTTTAACTGTGATTCTAAAACTTAGATTGTCCAAAGGTGGATCCCTGTTGGTCTGAGTGTATTGTTGATTTTGCCAGCCGGCAGAGCAGTGTAAAAAATGGCAAAAAACTGTATGGAGTTCTCTAGGAAGGAACAGGCATTTTTTCCCTTTTATTGTTGCATCTCTTTCACATGCTTGCAACCAAACTTACATAGCAATGGAAAGAATTACGTGCAGAGAAATGCCAAGATCTTCAAGGGAAGTAAAATCGATCTGAATGAGCTCCTCCTTAAAATGTGCATAGTAAAGTTCAGTAGTTCATCTTCATAGTAAAGATCTTTGCTTTTCTAGACGAGCTTGCACACTGGGATGGTATGCATCACAGATAAGGTAGGCACCTCTGGAAACATCATTTTGCTTCTTTGGATGAAGGTCTCATCAGTAGCAGAGGTCTCTTTCGGGACCAGAGTTTCTTAGAGTGAATTTCATTCAAGTTTGTTGTTGTGGAGAACATATTTGAATACAATATTGTAGGTTAACTGTGATGAGATGAGAATTATTGTTGCTCTTACTGAGTCTTGTCTGGCTAAATCTGAGTGCTTGTAATGTTGCAATCTCTAAAAAGTTTTATTGGATCATTAAATCTTTGGGAAAGGTACTGTTTTCCTGTGCCTTTTTTTGGTGCCTTGTAAATCTTTTTTACAAGGGACTGAGGAAATGGGAATAAATTTTTTGAAGTCATAATTAGGTTTCTTTCCTCTCATATCTGCCCCAGTGTAGAGCAAATAAAAATTTAGTTTCCAAGCTAGAATGTCATGGGTCCCACTGGTAGCTTAATTACACTGCCTCTCCTTTTGAGCATGAGATGTCAACAATGTGACTGCTTGTGCTTTAGAAGGTGATGTGGTTTTCTCCCTTGTGTGATACACACAGATTGGCTATGCTGTTCTCTATATTGACTGTAGGTTTCTGGTTTCTGCCTCTTGTCTTTCCAGGGCATTGAATGAGAGCAAGCACAGGACCAGTGAGGACAGCCAGCCAAAGGAGGACATAGAAGACACTGTTAGCACACTGCCAGAAGATAAAGAAGGCATTGATGAAATGGTGGTGGACTATTCCCACAACAGTGAAACATCAGTCAGTGTGGTAGCTGCTGACAAACCTCTCCAAGACAACTTGGAGGCCAGAAACGAATAAGCATTTGGTGTGATTCTAATCAACATACTTGAACAGTGATGAATGGGATGGGTGGGGG
>VWZX01005092.1:138423-155271 GCA_013399015.1 Galbula dea
CTTAGCTTTTAGCATGAGGGGAGCAGTGTAGAATGAATAGGAACCTGCATACCTAGTGGCTGATCCTGCTCTGTGTCTTGGGTGGAAAGCCTACTAAACTGAACAGAAATTTTGCCTGAACAATGAATGCAGGATCTTGTGCCCGTGGTATGTTCTGATTGTGAACAAAAAATAAAACAAAACAGAGAAAAAAAAAAAAAAAAAGGGAAAAACAACAAAAACAAACAAACAAAAAAAACCCAACAAAAATGTTTATTTCCAAAAAAGTAGAAAGTACTTGACTGAAACCTAGTTTTAGAAATGCATGTGTCTTTGTTTGGTTTTTTTTGGGTTTTTTTTTGGTTTCTTTGGGAGGGGGATCTGTGGGAGGGGGAGAAGGGAAAACAGGAAGCTGCTGGGGAAATGGTGTCCTAGAGAGCTTCACATAAAATTGATGGCAAAAATGTTGCATTTGTGGAATAAGTGCTACTTGAGAAGCATGGTGTTTTGCTTTTGGGGATTCATCAGTTGTGTGTTAGGGGGATTCTTTTTATATTTTTGTTGGTTTGTTTTCTTTTGTTTTTTGAAGTAGGGAGGGAATGTCATGGAAAAACACATTGGAGGGACAAGTATAAATAGACATTTTGTGTCTGTATTTGTTTTTTAATTGGCCTTGTTTCAAATGTATTTAAACAGTTCCATACCTGGATTGGGTGTTTGTAATGGTTACCAAAAATGAAAAAGGAAAAAAAAAAAGAAAAAAAAAAAAGAAAAAAAAAAGAAATAATGATTGTGACATGCTTTTATCACTACTTTATTTTTCAAATAACATGTAAATATTGTAATCCATTGGATTTTGTTTTGCTAACCTGTTAATAAAAAATAGGGGACCATTATCCTTTTAACAAGCCTAGAATGTCATAATTTTTTTTCCTTTTTTTCATTTCCCAAAAATGTATACCTGATATATTGTGGACACACATTTTAGATGCATTATTATGATTCTGTTGACTGTAATGACATAGAATTGAAAGTAACATTTTTTTCATTGTTTAATTTATACAGAGGACTTTTTCAGAGTTTGACAGAAGGAGATAATAGCAAAATGCTAACCCATTGGCTTCAGCACTCGGTATTTCCTGATTTTAAAATTACTGCTTACTGATGGGGGATAGGAAGGGGATACTGAACTGTTGCACTGACGGGTTTGTTTTTTTTTAAAAAAAAAAAAAACAATGAAAATTAATAAAAACTTTTTAAGAGTGTGTGCGTGTGTGTGTCTCATTTCGTGTTGGCTACTCTGACCATGGCTCTGTACAAGTGACTGGTTCTGCCCGTTCTGGTTCTATTCAGAGCTGGCAGCTCTGTGAGGGAGCAAAACACCCTTTTCGTCCCCTATTTCACTGGGAATTCTGGATTTACAGGTGAGGGGGAGTGATTTCCCTTAGCTTACACTCATCTACCACATGCCCTAGGAATGCTATGAGTGTCCTCTAGCCCAGCATGCATTGGAGGTCATGGACAACCTGCCAAGGTCTGCTAACTGATCCTGAACCCAAACACTGAAATGAAAGAATTTTGCAGGCTGTCTTGAAAGATCAAAATAGGTGGGGACAGGCTGTTTTTGGATTATCAATTCAGTCTCTTTATGAGTTGGGATACTATGTCCTCCACTATAGAGTGACTTATGGGATCCGGTATAGTGGCTGTGCTAAATTGGGGTCAAATATACACCCAGTAAAATGGAACAGGAGGCATTTTTTTTCCTATTTCTTCATTTAATACTTAAAATTATGCTTGTGGTGGTGTCTTGGAACCTTCCTTTGCTAAATATATTTTTCAAATGCACCTTTGGAACATGTCAGAGGCTTTTTCCTAGATGCTGTTTCCAGTTTAAGTAGCTTTGTGATTTAGTGCAATGGGATCTCAACTGAATATGTATGATGTTAAACAGTATGAAAGTTCTGAACACCTTGTAGCTTTTTTCACTTTTCTCCCTAGGAGTCAAAATATTTCTCTGTTGAAATACTTTCTTATCTTGTGTTTACAGAGAAAAAAAAAAACAAAAAAAACAAACAAAAGGATGCACTTTAGACTATTAGACATTGTCTTTTTTCAGTGGTCTCTGGAAGCATTTGTTCATGAGGAAAACCTACAAATAATTTGCATATTCTATGTTCTAGCCCAGAGCTAATCATAGAATCATAGAAATATAAAATTGCCAGAGTTGGAAAGGACCTTAAAGACCATCCAGTTCCACCCCCCCTGCCTGGCAGGGACACCATCCACTACATCAGGTTGCCCAGAGCTCCATCAAGCCTTATCTTAAAAGCTTCCAGGGATGGGACTTCCACAACCTCTCTGGGCAACCTTTTCCACTGTCTCACCACCCTCATGGTGAAGAACTTCTGCCTAATGTCTAATTCAAGTCTACCCTCCTCTAGCTTACACCCATTTCCCCTGGTTCTATCACTGTCTGACATCCTAAAAAGTCCTTCACCAGCTTTCTTGTAGGCCCCCTTCAGATACTGGAAGGCCACAATAAGGTCTCCTCGGAGCTTTCTCTTCTGCAGACTGAACAATCCCAACTCTCTCTGTCCTCATAGGGGAGGTGCTCCAGTCCTCTGATCATTCTTGTGGCCCTTCTCTGGACTCACTCCAGCACTTCCGTATCCCTCTTGTAGTAGGGGCTCCAGAACTGGACACAATATTCCACGGTCCTCTTGATGCAGCCCAGGATATGGTTGGCCCTCTGGGCTGCAAGCACACACTGGCAGCTCATGCTGAGCTTCTCATCCACCAGCACCCCCAAGTCTCTCCTCAGGGCTGCTTTCAAGCCAGTGCTACTCTCAAGCCAATAACATGCATTTCCACCAATTTAAAAAGTGAAAGGATTGCTCAGTGGTATATCACTAACAAGAATTATATAACTGATGTAGTAAAAGACCTTGGGATGATTTCTAGAGTTTTAGGTTTGCCTTATTCCATTCACCTCACTGGCAGGATTGTGTGAGTTTGAAACAAAACTCCTCTGTGTTCCCAGTTTTAGGTTCCTGGCTGAGCATGACTGCATCACCTGCCTTGAGATTCCTGTGCTGAATTGAATTACAGCAAGGAGGTCGGAGGGAAGAGGCAAAAGAAATGGTTACTTACTTGCATGATCCTTTACTCATATTACTTCTCTGCCTTGCCAGACAATTCTTTTTCTCATAATTGGGAGCCCCAGGTTTCACAAGGAGCATTTGTGCTGTGGGACAATTGCTGTTCTGCGCACATAGTATTCCCAAGCTCATTGTCCTTCCCTTTCTTAAGAAGTCTGGGTAAATGTTTGCCACGTTATTGCTAGCTGACTGCTGGCATTTTCTTTTGGTATAGAGGCAGAGTGTTTGAATGCTCTCCGTGCGGATATTTTGCCTTTGTATCCACACTGGTGCAAGGGCTTTGCAGGAGTTGCTATGGGGAGAGATAGCTATCTCCCTCCTTTGTAAACACACAGCCTCCCTGGAGAAGAGTTGGGCATTTTGAAGTTAATCTGTGACTCAGGGACCAAGACAGAATTGACATGGTCATGGTCAGTAAGGATTATAGGTCTAAAACTGTAGGGTTTCCTACTACAGAAAATCCACGCTGCAAAGTGAAAAACAACTGTGTGAAATGTTAATACTTCTGGCCAGTTATCTTGGAAACTGTTGTTGTACAGAATGTGAACTTAAACAGCAAAAGTCAGTCTCCAGACTTCAAGAAAATATATAAACACAACAGCAGATATTCAGTGCATTTCAATGAAAACTGCCCCAAGTTTCTTCACTCTCCTTCATCCTGAACTTTCTTCAATAAATAACACAGGATAGCCCAGGACTTTTGCACCATGAAAGGCAGCTGTCTAGCTCCAAAGCAACAAGATTACTGAACAGGAAACAATTCTGGATAAGAAGATTTTGGAAAAAGGAATGTTTTAGTCCAAAATAGGCTTAAGAAGTTAGAGAAAACTTTCTTCATTTGCAGCATAGTTATTTCCATGCCTCCAACACCAACCACTGCCAGAAACACGGACTTAGTTTGAGCAGTCTGAAGTACAAATCTTAGCCTTGAAAGCTGCAGTTTGTAAACCTTTTATTGTCTTCTCATCTGTCATGTACCAAACCGTCCTCAGATAAATGAATGGGTGGAAACACCCTGTGAATCAAAGGTGGAGCTGGGTGGCCTAAGTCATTCTGGCCAAATTCATGGTAGAGAAGGCTCATAGCTGTTTGGACCAACAGATGATTGGGGAAGCTAGCTGAAGGCATTGTCTTTCCTGCTGCATTTGCAGTTACTTAATGGTATGTGGAAATACGGTGTGTATTTTGCAAGGATAGAGAGAAAAAAAGAAGCTTGATTCATGCATGGAAGGCATTGAGATGAAGGGTGAAGATACTGAGGCAAAGGGCTCTGGAGCAAAGGATTGCCTTTTCTAATGCTGCAAAAATGCAAAGGCAAAAGAGCAGGGAGAGAGGGTGCCTCAGCATCCCTACAGCAGGAAATGCTGAGCCCTAAGGAGTGGCAGCGAGGGTGGAGTCAGCAGTGATGGTGGCCAAAGCGCCACACATACAAAAGCAGCCCCCAGGGAGCATGTGAGACTGGTAGCATGGTGAACAGAGTAGACAAACATAGGATTGTCAGAGTTGGAAGGGACCTCAAAGATCATCTAGTTCCAACCCCCCTGCCTGGCAGGGACACCATTGACTAGATGAGGTTACCCAGGGCCCCATCAAGCCTTGTCTTAAAAGCTTCCAGGGATGAGGCCTCCAGGTTGAAGCATGTCAGCCATGTCATGGTGTGGTAGTTTGTGTGGCAGTTTGTGTGGGCAGGGTGTGTAGGAGGGACATAGTGACTCTCCTGGCTCAAGAGGCAAGCTCAACTAATGGTCGTCACCTGCCCAACTACAAGAGACCTAGCTGTGGTTTGCACTCAGCCAAAAGCTGTTGCCAGAAGGGCTGTGGTCATGCAGATGGAGCTCCCATGTAAACATACAAAGGTCTAGGTCTCTGGCTGCAGGGAATGCCTGAGTCTGTTACTGGTACCAGAGGGCAACAGAGATAACACTTGTGTGAGGTGTGACCAGGTGGATGATCTGCTCAGAGTGGTTGCAGAGATGAAAGAGGAGATGGAAAGGTTAATGAGTATCAGAGAATATGAGCAAGAGACAGACTAGTGAAGCCATAATCTACCATCCCTGAGACAAATGCAGCAGATGGACACTCCACAAGAAGCAAAGGATCCCCTATCCTCTGGCCACCAGGGAGAAGGAAAGGACCTAAGAGACAGGAATGGTTACAGGTCCCTGTTCAGGGCAGTAGGCAAATCCCCTCCCAACCCCCTCTCATATTCCCACATGCACTTACACAATAGGTATGAGGCTCTGAAACTTGACGGCCCATCAAATGATGGTGTAGATGAAGGTCCATCCAGGGGGTTGCATAGCCAGGTGACTGTCTGCCACCCACACAGGCCAGCAGAAAGGTGGGAACTTTGGAGAACTTTGGGGGACATTTGACTCCCCTCATCAGACAAGCCTGCGTGCCCATGTGTTGGCCATGGCTCACACCAGCTTCTGTATCCCAACCTATCTTCTCCCGAGGGAGGCAGAAACAGGTGGGTGTGTGTGTGTGGGGGGGGGGTGCTGCAGTCAGTGCAGCCAATTTAAACACCCCAGGAGCCCTGCACAACAGAAGAGGTCAGTCAAGGAGAGGGGTGAGTCATCTAGGCATGTGGCTGCAGCCTTAGAGGTTAGTCTCTTGTAAATATCCAGGCATGGTTGTAACTTGGCTGAGGGCTGCTGTTAGAAAAACTGTGGGTACCCAGACAGAGGCCCCACACAAACATGTTGGTGTCCAGGCCCCTGGCTGCAGAGAGTGCCAGAGCCTGGCATTTGTAATGGAAGGTAGTGGAGATAACACCTGTGCCAGATGTGAACAGGTGAACGACCTGCTCAGTGTGGTGGCTGAGCTGAAGGAAGTCACGAGATTACAGACTATAAGAGAATGTGAAAAGGAGATAGAATGGTGTGGCCAGGCTCTGCCATCCCTGAGAGAGGGGTCTAAAGGTGAGGTCTGTACGAGTAGCAGGAGATCCCATGTCCTCTTGTCATCTGAAAAAGGATGACCCAAGAGATGGGGGGGAACAAAGGCAGGTCCCTCCCCAGAGAGGCAGGAGAGGCAAGAGAGACTCCTCCCAACCTCCTTGTCTTCCCAGTCACGCACACTCTACAGGTGTGGGGCTCTAGAAATGGAAAATGTGCAAAGATGGAAGGCAGAGACCTAAATGAAAAGGGTGAGTGGAAGAAAGTTCATGGCCATAGAGGAAGGTGAGTGCCTTCCTTGCCTCCCTCATCTCCCCAGGTGCCTCTGGGAAATGGATATGAGGCCCTGCTGGAAGACAGCCAGTCTAATGGAGATGTGGATAACAGGCAACCTGTACCAGAGGTCTTGCCGCAGTCAGTTAGGCTTCCTGGACATATAATAACCTCTTCCACAAAGAAGAGAAGAGTTGTGGTTTTTGGAGACTCTCAACTAAAGGGAACAGATGGCCCAATATGCAGGGTTGACCCTTATCAGAGGGACATCTGCAGCCCTTCTGGAGCCCACATTCAGTACATCCCTAAGAATAAGAAATCACACAGAATCACAGAATAGCCAGAGTTGGAAGGGACCCATTAGGATCATCTAGTCCAACTCCTGTTTAGGCACAGGACAACTCCATAGTCACACCATGTGCCTAAGTGCTTGACCAATCTGGTAGCCTTCTATGATGGTGTGACTAGTGGGATAGATGAGGGAAGAATAGTGGATGTTGTCTACCTGGACTTCAGCAAGGCTTTTGACACTGTCTGCCACAGCATGCTTACAGGCAAGCTTAGGAAGTGTGGGTTAGATGAATGGACAGTGCAGTAGATTGAAAGCTGGCCCGAGGACAAAGCTCAGAGGGTTGTGATCAGCAGTGAAGAGTCTAGTTTCCCCAGTGTCCGTACTGAGTCCCATTTTGTTCAACAGCTGCATCAATGACCTGGATGAAGGGACAGAATGGTACTCTCAACAAATTTGCTGATGATACAAAACTGGGAGGAGACACATTCAGCAGGGACTGGACAGGCTGGAGAGTTGGGTGGTGAGGAGCATGATAAAGTTCAGCAAGGGAAGGTGTAGAGTCCTGCACCTGGGGAGGAATAAACCTATGCACTGGTACAGGTTAGGGGTTGACCTGCTGGAAAACAGTTATATGGAAAAGGCAGTCTCGGCTGACAGCAAGTTAATAATGAGCCAGCAGTGTGCCCTCGTGGCCAGGAAGGCCAATGATATCCTGAGGTGCATTAAGAAAAGTGTGACCAGCAGATCAAGGGAGATTCTCCTTCTCCTTTTCTCTGCCCTAGTTAGGCCACATCTGGAGTACTGTGTCCAGTTCTGGTCTCCCCAGTTCAGAGAGACAGGGAACTACTGAACAGAGTCCAGCAGAGGACTACAAAGATTATTAGGGCACTGGAGCATCTCTCTTAGAAGGAAAGGCTGAGAGCCCTGGGGAGAAGACAGAGGAGATCTTATAAATACTTATAAATACCTAAAGGGTGAGTGTCAGGAAGAAGGGGCCAGTTTCTTTTCAGTAGAACCCAGTGACAGTACAAGGGGCAATGGGCATGAACTAGAACACAGAAAGTTCCCTCTGAACATAAGAAAACAGTTCTTTGCTTTGAGGGTGACGTAGCACTGGAAGAGGCTGCTCAAAGAGGTTGTGGAGCCTCCTCTGGAGACTTTCAAACCCTGCCTGAACATGATGCTGTGCAACCTCATTTGTGAAAATCTGCTTAAGCAGAGGGGTTGGCCCAGAAGATCCCCAGAGCTTCCTTACAACCTCTACCATTAAGTGATTCTGTGATTAACCACACCTGTCAGCCTTAAGCTATGGTTCTGAGGTGAGGATGCTGTCTTGCCTGGAAAATGGAATTTATCCTTTCAAAACTCATTGCGATGGGGAGGATAGTAACATTAGCTTGGGCAACAGTTGGCTTTTTCAGGAAGACTTTCTGGGAATGTGTTCAGATTTTGCCTTTCATGTGGTGTATGTGCATACTCACAGATTTAGACTATGCAAAAGGTAGTTCTACATTATGGTTTCCTTCTGTCAACATACTGTATTATTGGATAAAGTTCCCAATGGCATATATCAGCTATTACTTTCCTTCCTTCTTGCAGTAAGTGTCCATCTTGATTGCAAGTCAAAGCTGAGGTGCACCCACTCCACACCTGTTTTGACTTTTCCAAGCTCCTGTTACCAGAGGAGGTGGTCTAGTGGTTAGGATTTGGCACTGTCACCACTGGGACCTGGGTTCAATTCCCAGTCAGGGAAGCTTTGTTGTGAGCTAGTCTTAGAGAATCCTGCTCTGGCAGGGGGGTTGGACTAGATGATCTTTCGAGGTCCCTTCCAACTCCTAACATACTGTGATACTGTAATATCTAGTCACTTGCTCTTCTTCCAGCAATGCTTAATGCCTCTATCTTTCTGGTTTTGTTTCCTCTACTCCCTAGCTTCTGCCACAAAAGCTGGTGTAATTTACCACTACTCTTCTCTTCCATGTGCAAATCTTCACTGCAAATTTACTCTCCTCTCTCTCTCCTGATGTGCTTATAGCTACTAATTAAGTTCTCAACATTGTGAATTGGTATTAGCTAATATCTTTTTGCTAATATCTAATTGCCAATAACTTAGTGGCCTGATTTTTAAACACAGCTTTACAGATGTGAGAGCTGAGGGCTTTGCTCAGGAGCTTGTCTTCCAGCTGTCCCTTCTTTGTCTTCTGGCTTTCTCAGGAACATCCTGTATTGTAAGAATGATGATTCTGGAAAAAGTAAAACTGGACAATATATCATTGCTGCCAGCAGAGTATGGGACGTAGCTGATGAAAAGTCACTGAACATTAGCTGAAAGCACCTAATGGCTAAAACAACTTAAGGGGTTGTTTCACATAGTTAATGAGGAGCTCAACGGTATTTTAGTAATAATTTGATATTTAACTTTTAGCCTGTTACGTAAGTGCTAATTAAATGTTTTACCATGATATACATGTTTTATATATTAATAAGTGTACAAGTTACACTTTTTATGTGATTTAGAATTAATTACAGGGTGGTGAGATTTGCTGCTTTATATACCTATTAAACCCACATAACTGCGGTTTTTACAGTTGATTGGTGTTCAGTTAACACACAGTAACTGCTCTTTAAAGGCTTTAGTAAGTGCATATTTGAGACAATTTACAGTGTTAGCAATTTCCTGGTACTGTTCCTCAGAGGTACGGGGAAGCTAATCACTTTCAATGCTGAAATTCACTGGGAGTCTGCCACGTGTTCCCCACTGCGCACCCTGTGAGCTACATTGAGCCATGAGGGATTCCACTTTCAGGGATAATAAACACACCCGAAGAAACACTTTAATGGCTAGAAAATGATCTTGCTGCACAACATGCGGCAGCGAGGCAAGCAGCTGAGAGGTAGGGACACGTTGTTAGAAAAACAAATGAGGGGCATCATTCAGTGTTTTCTCATTTATTCTGTAAAACCACAGAGAAAAGCAACAAGCTGTCCTCTTTTCTCTTGGTAGACCACACAGTCCTTCTGTGACTGCCTCCAGTTTAAAGACAGAAAAGCTGTAGAGGGTAAGTCCCTGCTTCTCCATGCAATCTCAGTTCAACCTCAGGCAAATCACTTAGCACCTATGTGCCCCACTTATCCTTCTGTAAATGTGATACTCTGCCTGTCTTTACTCTGAGGGAATATTGTTCATTCCGCAACCATGCTAACGAGATCAAATGCATATTTAAGATGGATTTTAAACCAGACAAGCAGAACCACCCTTCCGCCTGGTTAATTTGGAATTTTTGAGGGCAACACAAAACTGATTGCTGCTTCCTAAATGACTGAGACATCAAGGTGCACATAGGGCCTTCATTTAATTGACATAGCCATCTGAAATACACTGTACCAGGAAAAGCAAAGGAAAAAGAGTATTGTTTGAAATCCACACACCAGTGAGAGAGTGCATGGAAAAGAAAGCAATTCTTTGTTCCACGTCATTCCCTTTCCGTAATGTTGTATCCTTTTGACAAGGCAGAATAATAGATCTCAACTGCTTCTTTGCTTTCCACCCTCCAGTTGCTGACTTTAGACAGCAAAGACCTATCTTTAGTGTCAAGTAAACAATGGGCACTGTTCCAGCAAGAAGAAATTAACTGCTTTTGAAAGAGTTGTGGAAGAAAGTGCAAAATGCTCTAACTTCTCATGAAATAAATATTGGAATGATGGTCACTTGGCTCATCCTTTAGACTCTCAGTGCAGGCTTTACACTTCATGTTTATACAAAATATTGACTGAGGTAGATAAGGAGGCCAGAAAACCCATATTGCAGATAAGACAGAGATAAAATAACATGAAAGATTTTCTCATTCAGTACACTTCAGAAACAGTAACTAATTAATACTTCTACTACAAGATGGTATATTTCACTCTATCTTACTGATCAAGCTTGGATGAAATTTCAGGCAGCCTGGAGGATATTGATACATTGGTTTTAACAGCACTTCAGAAACTCAGCCCCTTAGGCAGCACTGTGTATTTCCGCAGAGGTTTAGGGCTATGCCTCTCCACCTGTAGGATGTCAGCACAAAGCAGCAAGGAAAGCGTTTTCCCCTACAGGGTGAGGAAGACTTCATGAAGCAGCATGGGCTGAGACCAGCTGAGAACCTGTTCGACAGTGTTCAGAGTTTGATCCAAAGATTTGCTGGAGCCCAGACCAACCATGAGGAGCTGCCTCCACAAAAACTGGGAGACGCTTAGTGATCCCCTCTGTTTCTCTCTTCTTTTTTTTTTTTTTTTCCCCCCCTTAAACTGTTCAGCGTGGAAAAATACTTAGTTTACAGTGTTCAGGTTCTTGTTATTGTATTTGAAAACTAATAGAAGCTTTTGGAAAAGTCTGGTGTGGTGGGTTTAAGGGCTCTTCTCAGCCCCCCACACACAGCAGGTAAAGGAGAGACTGGATTGGAAGTTGAAAACTAAGAACTGCTTTAATAATAATAACAGATATAAAGGAAACAAATATAAACAGGTACAGGACCCAAGATACTGAACCGTCCCGATGCCANAAAAGATATTTTAAAAGAGATCCTGGCAGGCTAAGTGCTAGTGTAATTTCATATGTCATCATGGTAGATGTAACATTTTTGAAGGGATGTCTTCATGTACCCCATTTCAGAGAATTTGAGAGAGACTCTATTAGCTTTGTTCCCCTTCCAGAAACAGTCATTGCTGAAATGGAGCTTTCAATATTTCCTCCACAAAATGATAATTAAAAAAAAAAAAAAAAAAGGAAATCTTTGTATATTTGCACCAACTCTTGTGCACACAGGAAAATGCATATAAAAGTTATAGTTTACCTGTATATGCATAATGTCAAACCATAAAGTTGCCAATAGCAGCCATGGTTCTGGCAGTTCTGCATTGTCTCACTTACATACCTGTCTCCCAGTTATTTTCCTCCTTCTGTGTGGTTACATATTTCCCAGTAAGGAAGATACATCAAAACTTACTTCATGCAACTGGAAGAGGGAGTCTTAAAGGTCAGGCTTGAGAGTAAGATTCAGCTGAACTGTGGTCAGTCTTCTGCACCACACCATGATTTGTGTTTAAGTCAGTGGGGACAATGCTATCCTACACAGCAGGAATACGATGAAAGTAAATTCCTTAGGAGACTCAAGGCAGGCAAAGGACGGCTTTTGAAAAGCAGGCAACCATCAAATGGTCTATGTAATCCTGGTTCACAATGTGGACTGGTATTTTAGGTCATTTTTTGCTTACTTCTCACTACCTACCTTCTGATACAACAGTGACCATGGAATTAGAACAAAAAGCAATGAAATATGTTCTCAAAGCAACTTGCTTTTACAAGACTTGGAAGTATCTAATATTCTGACATCTTAATAAAATTGAAAATCTAATCTTGTTTGCTGGAGTAGTTTTTTGCTGGAGTTAATAGTTAAATGCAACCATTTATCCTGGTTCCTTTTAGTGCTTCTGAAGTTGTTTCTGGCAGGTAATTAGCTTACCTGGAAGATCCTACTGTGGCAAGAGTGATCGTGTTAATTTGGCAGAGACCAGCAAGGTAAATACTTCTAACAGTGCTCATTACACTTTGCAAGAACTCAAAGTGGAGAAGAGATTTTGCACAGAGGGTGTGGTAAAACAACTACCTCTGGAAAACCTCTAGATATTTATCTCCCTTTGAACTGTGATTCAGTGTTGATGTAGCAGTGTGGTTTGCCCTAAACATTGTTTCCAAAGCAGAGATGGTTGGAAACTTTCCAAAGGACAGTTTTTCTCCTAGGAACTTCTGGTTCAACAAATGCAGCACCTGGCATTGCTTTGGCTGAAATCTCTGTGAATCAAAACAAATTGTTTCAATTGTTTGAAGTCCTGAAAAGCATGAACTTCACTGTCGAGGGTCAGGGCTGGGCTGACCACGAACGCAGTGACAGAAGCTCCCTACTAATCCCTCCTCTTTCTCCTCCCCACCCCCTCCCAGGAAGGGACAGGGAATAAGAGAGATTTCTGATATTGGAAAATAAAACCATAAAATAATTTTTTTTAAAAAAACACCTACTTTAGTGAAAATAATAATGGTACAATGCAACATATATATGAATGCACAAACCCAATACTGAGCCTAGCTCCCCCTTGATGGTAGCTACGTCACCGTCACCACTGATACTGTGCCAGGAAGCCCCAGCGGCAGACAAACCAGGCTCAGGGGCTAGATCCTGGAGTTGCATGCAGGAACTTATGGATCAGGATCAGGGGCAGAACAGACAGAATTCTCCTCATTGAAGATGAGCAAGAGAAGAGGAAGAAAAGAAGGAACTGACCCTCAGTTTTGTATTGAATATGACATATATAGAATCGAATACTTAGATGGTCAGTTTAGGGCCACCTGTCCTGACCGCTCCTCCCTGTAGGTGCAGCTTTTACTCTGCACCCCTCAACGTACAGAACAAGATTTATCAGTGACCTTCGTTTGCATACCAATCCCTGTAGTAAACCTAAACATTAGGTCTTATCACTGCTAGAAGCAGGCAGTGTCTATGAAAACATGCTGTTAGTTTCAGAAAACGCAATTACTTAAAAGAGCTTTAGCTGGAAAGTAAAATCACTGAACAAAATTAACTCTGTTCTAACCCAAACCAGGACATTCATTTAGAGACAATACATTGCTAACAGTTCAGTTTGAAACAGAAGATTTTAATTTTGGTTGAAACAATTTGTTTCCTTTCTCCTCCTTGTTAAGAATCCCGTCATCTTTTCCCTGGCTCCAGCTGTTTGTAAGTAAGTATAAGGAGCCAAAGCTCCATATCAACTTGGTGGAAGACTAAAAGCAGTTCCAAGGATTCACTCTGTGGATGTGTGGCACATCATCATCACCTGCGCATCAGCTATGTGGACTGGCAGGGTCCTTGGCTGGGGAGAGCTGGCTGCTCAGGCCTGCCACAGAGCTGCTCTTTCCCTCAGATGTGGCACCCACATTTGGCTTAGCCAGGAACTTCAGTTTTTCTTTTCGCTGCCAGCCATGGGCATGGCCCAAGAGGCCTACGGTTCTCTCCATAGTGAACACAGGAAGGACACTGCAGTCTAACAGGGTCTGATCAAATTTTGTCTTGTGTCTGGAATAAATGTAACCCAGAAGTCTGTACCTCCACTCACTGAAGCCTCCCTGCAGGGTGCCGCAGCCTGCAGTGCTATGTTTAGCCTGTGTCCAGGGATAAATGATAGCAGTTACTCTATTACCTTATGACCACTCCCCAGCAGAGAAGCAGAATCAAGAAAAAGAGAGATGACCCACAATTTGAAATGAAAACAGATTTAATGAAACTAACAAACTAATACCAATGCAAATACATAAAAGGCAAAAGCAGTCCATAGGAGCAGAAGGAGCCAAAGCAACAACCCAAGAAAGAGATCCCCTTGTTCTCAGTGTAGTTCCCTTTTTGTAATAAGCATGACGTTTGTGATATGAGATAAACCTCTGAGCCAGCTGAGCTCAGTTGCTTTGGCTGACTGCAAACTGCTAACAGCCTGAAAATTATGCATGGCTGGCTGATCTATGGTTCTGTGGCAGTAAAACCAGGACAGTATTCCACCCCTCTGCCCATCCTCTTTATGTCATGCCTAAGAAAACTTGGGTCTACTTTTTCTAGTTGGTGGAGACATAGCTGTGCAGGCTCCTTGACCTTACCTCTTCTGATGGCAAAACCAGCCTTCAGAAGAATTTTGATACTTTCCCCCCTTCACCAAAACCAACTTCTGCTGTCATCAATATGTTACAAATGTTCAGGAGCTCCACACTTTGCTAGGACAGATTAAGTCAGTCCACAGCAAATGGAAGGACTATTTTTCCAACCCTAGGTAAGTAGATTCCAGGTGTACTGGACAACCCTCCAGCTGAAAGTAAACTGTGGCATACACTTAGCTGCGAAAGGAATAGAGGAAAACCTGTTGGCAGTATCAGTTGTGGCATACCACTTGACTGCCTTTGACAGCAGTTAATTTTGAGGTTCTAATGGGCTTGGCACAGCAGCACTTATTGACAGTGTGACTTCATTGTGACCATGATAACTTGTCAATCTTCATTCTCCATTAGACTTTCACACTGGCCTAATAGGGCTGTTAAAGGGTGTGTGTGTCTTTCTGATCACTCCTTGCCTCTCCAGTTGACAGATCAACTTCTGTTTGGTAAAGTCTTGAGTAGTGCAATATTGTCACCATCATTGTAGTAGCAATTGGCACCTTTGTTCCTAAGCCCTCAGCAGTCCCTCAATAGAAGGGTGCTCTGATAAACCAGGCAAGGTAAACAGCTGCTTAACTTCCTTCATCTACACCACTGCTATACCAAACACACACCAGTATCCCTTTGGGTCTTCGAAACACCCTCTCTTGAGATAATCTACACCAAGAATATATGTGGCATCTGGGCCAGCTACTGTGCTTTTAACTCTCACAACCAGTCAGACTAATTTCAGCTTCCATTACGGTAAATTCCTGGGATTCCCCTGCCACTCCAGAAATACAAATAGATTCCCTCTTTAATTTGATGGCACCAAGATGCATTCTGCCCTGATGTCCACCAAGGCCTTATATTCCACTTTCCTGGGCAGTATATGGCATAACCTCTAAAAGGGTACATTCATCACTTTCAGCAGGAATCACCTCGAGAGAGAGAATATGTCCCTCTTCCAAGGCCCCTGTCAACACTTCTCCAGCTGTTGGTCCCAGCTGCTTGGCTTCTATATCCTACAAGCCCAAACCACTGGCTTCATTACCACAGAAGAGGCACAGCCAAGTAACAAGCTACTTGCCTTCAGGACAGCTGTAATCTTTATGTATATCTCACAACTCACCTAGTGTTAGAGTGGTCACCTCCGATTCTACTGCCTGTGGTGTCCCTGCAGGACCTTTTCTTTTCCTAGTTATCATTGAAAGGGGGTTTGGGTTCAGTATTGGGTTCTATGTATATATCACCTATATATCACCTTTCAATGATAACTACATCACTACTGAAGCTCCGGCAGGCTCCGGTAACAGGCGTCCTGGTACCAGACCTCCCGGTACGAGATGAATCCAGCTCCCCTGGGGGTGGGGTCCAAGTACCGGATGCCCAAACTTAAGATTCAGGAATCTCGGGTCTTAAAAGGGAAGTCTAGCAGGATATTCTAGCAAGGGGGGGACTGACCCCCAGTTTCTAGATTGAATATGGCGTATATGGGATGGAATACTGTTAGAAAGTAAAATCATTGAACAGAATTGGCTCTGTTCTAACTCAAACCAGGACACTAGAAAAATGTCCTCTCTAAAGCCATGCCCAGAAGTAGTAGGCCACACAGAACCAATACCCAGCAGAGGTAAAGCCACCCATAACTTCAAAAGCAACTCTGGAAACTAATAGCAGAAAGTTGTGCCTGGTGACCATCCTACTTACATGACCAACATAATGGATGCTGATAATGATTCCATCAAATTCATTAGAACTTCAACACTTTGACAGTCTCAAAGTAAAGGTCTGCAATGCTCCCAGGTGAACTATTTAATTCAGACCTCAAATAAACACAGGGTACCAAACAAGCTATCTACATTTAGCCAATATTCAGAGCTAAATGATAGCTGTTGCTCTATCACCTGATGACCACTCCCCAGAAGAGAAGAGGAATCAGGAAACAGAAGATGACCCACAGGTTGAAATGATAACAGATTTAGTGAAACAGACTGTGGTGGGTTTAAAGGCTCTTCCCAGCCCCCACATACGGCAGTTAAAGGAGAGACTGGATTGGAAGTTAAAAACTAAAAACTGCATTAATAATAAGAACAGATATAAATGAAACAAGTATCAACATATACAGGACCCAAAATACTGAACTGTCCCGATGCCAACACAGCAGCTTCCCTGAGTCCCCGGTAGCAGCTCCCAGTCCAAGAAACTAGCACGTGTGTCTCAGAGAGCAGAAGCAGGCAGCAACAGCATCCAAGTCACAGCAGAGGGAGAAGAGAAGGGGGGCTTCCTCGTGGCAATGAGTGTAACAAAAGTCCCCCAGAGAAACCCAGCATTCCCCTGGCTTCCCCCCCCAGGGGGGTGTTTGCAGTGTCCTTGATTCAGGAATTTCAGGTTTCTTAAAGGGACAGTCCAGGCAAGGTGTGTCGAGGTGGGGGGGAAACTGACACGACCCTATGCACGTGGTCATGGAATACTTTTTAGAAAACAGTTACTGAACAGAATTAATTCTGTTCTAACCCAAACCATAACACA
>VWZX01005092.1:156820-187262 GCA_013399015.1 Galbula dea
ACAGGACCCAAAATACTGAACTGTCCCGATGCCAACACAGCAGCTTCCCTGAGTCCCCGGTAGCAGCTCCCAGTCCAAGAAACTAGCACGTGTGTCTCAGAGAGCAGAAGCAGGCAGCAACAGCATCCAAGTCACAGCAGAGGGAGAAGAGAAGGGGGGCTTCCTCGTGGCAATGAGTGTAACAAAAGTCCCCCAGAGAAACCCAGCATTCCCCTGGCTTCCCCCCCCAGGGGGGTGTTTGCAGTGTCCTTGATTCAGGAATTTCAGGTTTCTTAAAGGGACAGTCCAGGCAAGGTGTGTCGAGGTGGGGGGGAAACTGACACGACCCTATGCACGTGGTCATGGAATACTTTTTAGAAAACAGTTACTGAACAGAATTAATTCTGTTCTAACCCAAACCATAACACAGACAAACCATCCCAAAGTGCATATAAAGTATAGAAAGTTATACTCAACCCAGTGAATGTATGATGGTCACAACAAATAGGGAAGCAGTTGTCAAGAGCAGGAGAAGGAAGAGGCAAATCAGGGTTCAGAAGAGCCCAAGCAGAAGGCAAAGCAGAAGGTCTTCCTTCTCCTCAGCAAATTTCCCCCTCTGTAATGAGCATGGCATTTATGATGTAGGATAAACACCTGTAAGTCAGGTCAGGTCCTGTCCCAGCGAAACCAGGTCAAGCACAAAGCACTCCTGCTGGGGCAGCAGGCAGCCTAATCTAAGCAGCTCGTCTCACAGTCCCTCCTCTATGGTGATGTTCTCAACTATCCTGAACCAAACTGCCTTGCTTGGTTTTCCACATTCCTGTTTCACCAAGTCCTACAAATCCGCCTGTCTTGGTGCAGGGGACACTTGATACCTTTAACAGCTGGGGACTTAATCAAAGTGAAACAGATACTCTGTGGCAGGAATCCATGTTCTTCAATTTCTACTAGAGGTTGTGTACAGTGTGGCAATATCTAATGAGAGCAAAATGGACAGGAGGGATTAAAGCTGTGTTGTCTCATCCCTGTGGACCTACAGCAGAGGTGTAGGGAGAACAGGGCTTTAAAGGTCGATGGCATTTCAGGCACAGCCATAGAGGAGGCAGGGAATCAGCACCTTCATACTGTCACCTTCTCTGAAGCTTAGTAAAGTGGCAAGCATCCGAGATGATGAGCTTCTCTTACCATATCTGGATGTATGCTGGACAGCAGAGAAAATTATGAGATCAGGATTACAGGAACAGCACAGGCTGAGGATAGATAGAGCATGTCACAGAATCACAGATTATCCCGAGTTCAAAGGGACCCACAAGGAACAGCAAGACCAATTCCTTTCTATGCACAAGACAACCCCAAAAATTACAGCATATGCCTGAGGGTGTTGTCTAAAAGTGTCTTGAATTCTGTCGGGCTTAGTGCCATGACTGCTTCCCTAGGGAGCCTGTTCCAGTGCTCCACTGTCCCATGAGTGAAGAATCTTTTCCTAATATCCAGCTTAAACCTACCCAGCTTCATGCCATACCTCCAGCTTAAACCTACCACAGCTTCATGCCATACCCTCAGGTCCTGTTGCTGGTCACCAGAAAGATGAGATCACCTCTTGCCCCTCCACTTCCCCTTGTGGGAAAGTTATAGACCATGATGAGATCTTCCCTCAGTCTTCTCTTCTCCAGGTTGAGCCAACCAAGTGACCTTTGCTGTTCCTCATACAACTTCCCCTCTAGATCCTTCACCACCTTAATGGCACTCCTCTGGATGCTCTCCAACAGTTTTACATTCCTTCCTAAACTGTGGTGCTTAAAACTGCATATAATAAAATAGTGAGGCTGTACTAGTGCAGAGGAGAGTGGGACTGTCACCTCCCTTGACTGGCTAACAATACAGTGCTTGATGCACCCCAGGACACAGTTGGCCCTCTTGGCTGCCAGGGCACACTGCTGACTCACATCCAACTTGTCACCAGACAGAACCCCCAGATCCCTTTCTGCAGGGCTGCTCTCCAGCCTCTTGTTCCCCAAACTGTAAGTACATCCAGGGTTGCCCAGATGTCAGGAGGTATTTCCCTGCTCTTTTTCCATGATCTCACTAGGCTCAGTTTGTCATGTTCTGAAGTCCGGGAGGAATGCCAGGCAGTCACATGAGCAGTGGATCCTGAAGATGTGCATGCACTATCCTGTTGAAAGCCACCAATCTGTCAGGGAGCCAGAGCATGCATACATGCCTACATGTAAGTACCCCACAGTACTCCTACCACCAGCTTCTGCCTGAAAACTGGAGTATTTTCCTCACTCCGTGCCTTGCCAGAGATATAAATAAGAGCGATAAAGAGTTTTCAGCTGTCTGTAGACTTGCTCTTCTTTGATATTTTCTTGTTACACAGAGGTTTTCTTAGTTCAGGAAAGGCTGAGGATCATGTGAGGCCCAGAACTGTAACGCTCCTTCACAGTGACACTTATCTTGCTCAATGGTACATCTGTAGTCTATTTGTCATAGTGACCCAGACTGCAAAAAAACACAGCGGTTTTGTCAGCATTTCCTTCCTCACCCGCACTGGTCATCTCTTGCCTCCTCTAGAACTTCATGCTGTTGCAGGAAACTTATAGAGTATGAGTTCTGTCACATAATATCCAGGAAGACTGATTACCTATAGTTAAATGGGTTACTCTTAAAAGAGTTTTGCACAAAAGGAGAAAATAAAACAATGGAAGGACATCCTCTGAATGATATTTCCCAACCAATGGCAGCAAAAGTGGAGCTGCTGACCTCTGATATGGGCAGCTGTGGCACTAGGTTTTTGTTCCACATCATGATGCTTAAGGTATTGCCAGGATAAATGTTGCATGACAGAGATGTGACATGTAGGTGGAGCAAGAAGCAACATTAGGATGATGTATTGAGCAGAGAAAAATGAGACAGATGAGGGCCCAGCAAGTACAGGACCAGGAGGGATCATGAACATGGAAAGATGGGGACCTTAGGGCATGGAACTAGAGGGTGGGGGGAGACATAGTGTTTGAATAGCTGGCATCCATACGCTTCCTGGATGAAGCTATTCTCATCCAGTGCAGAAAACCAATTAAAAGAAAAAGACTTTGCTGGCTTCACACATGCACACACATGCATTTTCCAGCACCTCTGAATGAGAAATTTCCTGATGAATTGGAACATGTGATAAAAACATTTATGAAATTCTCCCAAGGCATCACATCTTCTGCTGGCATAAATCAGAACCTCTTGATTGACTCTGGTGGATTTACTTCCCTTCGTGCCCCCCCAAGAATTCACCCAGAGGCATGTGCCACCCTTTGCTGCCCTGTCCGGTAAGCAGATTCGCAAGGTTAGGTACTTTGAGATTCCACCCTTTGGTTCCAGTGAAAAACAAGTCAGATTTCAGCTTTGCTTGTGATTTGGAAAGTGCTCAGATGTTGCTTTATAAATAGCTGACTAGGTTTAGCTTTTTAATGTTTTTAATGACGATTTCGGTGAAGTAAATTATGGTACATAAATCTGCAAAGGTCTCACAGTCACTGCTGCTAGTATTTAAAGTGCAAAAACTAGGATCTTTCAGGTGCTTACAGCATATATCATTTCTTAAGTGTAGAGTACTGCCTGGGTTTCTGCTAAGTTACGGGCCTTCTTGTAATAGTGCTGAGCGCCTGTATGTGAAGTAGAATGAGTTTCATGGACTCAACTGTGTCTGAGCATTGCCTTCTGAGGTTGAGTGCTACTTGACACAAAGGATTCAAAGCATAGTAGGGCAATGGTAACACTTGCATTCTCTTCTGCTTCTAGCTAGTGTGAAAACAAGACGTGCATACTTCTTTGTCCCTCGCCAGAGCTTGGTTTTGCTCTGTTGAAGCAAGTTCAGAGGGCTCTGTTGAAGGTTCTGTTCTCAGAATTGCCTGGAGAAGGGCACTGTGGAGTTGTGTGCTCATTTTGCTGGTGACCTCCCCATCCAGTGCACCTCAGTGTGTGATGACTTGCCCCTTATTTCTCACCTGCCAGGCTTGTGTGCTCTACCTTGAGTGCTGAAACCACGTGGGATGTGTTCATCCTCCTTTGTAAGCAACAGAAGTGTGGGGTCTGAGAGGAAAACTGCTTTTTGTTGCACTTACATTAATTTTTACAGGGTGGTGACAAGAGCTCAGAAAAGAATTTAACGACAGACCAAATCCATATCCTGCTGTCTCAGGGATACCATCTCTATGGTGTTTATGGTGAATAAAAAGCTATGAAGTACATCTGTAATTACTTAGGTCACCAAAGTATCGGTACACACACACAGGATCTCTGCTCTGCAGAAGCTACCTGACAGATGGAGAAAGAAGGTAACTATTAGAACTGATGAAATAATAATAACAATAAAACAGACAACAATATTAATAATAATAGAGATAGGGGTCATGCTCTGATTTTTCTTATTCAGTCTGCATAAGGCCTCAAAAATCATCCTTTCCTATCCAACCACAGAATCAAAGAATGGTAGGTGTTGGAAGGGAGCTTTGGAGATCATCTAGTCCAACCTCCCTGTCAAAGCAAGTTTGCCTAGAGCAGGTTGCACAGGATGGCATCCAGGTGGGTTTTGAATGTCACCAGAGACAGAGAATCCACCACCTCTCTGGGCTGCCTCTTCCAGTGTTCTACTACCCTCAAAGTAAAGAATTTCCTCCTCATGTTTTTGTGGAACTTCATATGTTCAAATTTTTGCCTATTGCCTCTTGTCCTGTCACTAGGCACCACTGAAAAAAGACTGGCCTCATCCTTCTCACACCCACCACTAAGTATTTATAAGCATTGAAAAGATCCCCCCATAGTCTTCCCTTTTCTGGGCTAAACAGCCCCAGCTCTTTCAACATTTCCCCATAAAAGAGATGTTATAGTTCCCTAGTCATTTTTGCAGCCCTTTGCTGTACCCTCTCCAGAGGTTCCCTGTCCTTCTTGAACAGGGGAGACCAGAACCAGGCACAGTCCTTCAGATGCAGCCTCACTAGGGCAGAGTAGAGGGGGAGGAGAATGTTCCTCAACCTGTTGGCCAAGCTTTTCTTGATGCACCCCAGGATGTCACTGGCCCTCTTGACCACTGGCCCTCTTGCCACAAGGGCACATTGAAGGCTCATGGTCATCCTGTTGCCCATGAGGACTCCCAGGTCTTTTTCGACAAAACTGCTTTCCAGTAGAAAAATTCCTAATCCGCACTGGTCCATGGGGCTATTCCTCCCCAGGTGCATTACCCTACACTTGCCCTTCTTGAATTTCATAAGGTTTTTCTCTGCCCAACTCTCCAGCCTGTCCAGGTCACAGTGGATGGCAGCACAGCCTTCTGGTGTTTCAGCCACTCCTCCCAGTTTTCTATCATCAGCAAATTTGCTGAGGGTACACTCTGTTTGTTCATCCAGGTCATTGATGAATATATCGAACAGCACTGGACCTAGTACTGAGCCCTGGGGCACACCACTTGTGTGCTGGATTCTGTGCCATTAATTATAACCCTCTGAGTTTTGTCTTTTGGCCAGTTTTCAATTCACCCCACTGTCCATTCATCTAAGCCACACTTCCTAAGCTTACCTATTACGATGCTGTGGGAAACAGTGTCAAAAGCCTTGCTGAAGTCAGGGTAGACAACATCAACTGCCCTCCCCGCATCCATCCGTCCAGTTATGCCATCATAGAGGGCTATCAGAGTAGTCAGACATAAGTTTCCCTTTATGTACATGGGTCATAGAAACATGCAACACTACAGCCCTGAGAAAAAGTGGCTGGAAAGCTGTCCAGCAGAAAAAGGACCTGAGGGTGTTTGTCAAAAAATGACCGAAGATGAGGCAGCAATTTGTCCAAGTGGCCCAGAAGGCCAACAGCAACCTCGATTTTGCCCAAAATAGTGTGACCAGCAGAACTAAAGATGTCATTGTCACCCTGCAGTTGTCGCTGTGAAGGCTGCACCTTAAATACAGCTTCAAGTTGCACCAGGGGAGGTTCAGATTTGATATTAGGAAAAATGTCTTCACTGAGAGGATTATCAAGAATTGGAACAGGCTGTGTATGGAAATGGTGGAGTCACAATTCCTGCAGGTGTTCAAAAAATGTATGGATGTGGTACTTTGGGACGTAGTTTAGTGGAGAGCATGGTACTGTTAGGTTAATGGTTGGGCTTTACAATCCCAGAGTTCTTTACCAACCATATGATTTTATGATTCTATGATTCTAGACTTCAAGGATTTTACCAAATTTGTCAAGATCATTATCTCTGCTTTCTAGAAATCAAAACTCTGTTATAAACAGAAGAAGTAGTAATCCAACAAAAATTTTTCTGTCTAAGGATTTTGGTTGCTGCAGTCCCAAGCGTGTATCATCGTATTCCCACACCACTCACAACCTTGTAAGAAATGGGGGTAGGATTGGAAAGATTTTTTGGGAAAAAATTATATATTTTTACCTTTACTTTAAATTTTGTAAAATATATCTCTTTAAATATCACTTTGATAAGCTCCTGTGGCCATCTCTGTCATTTGAGCTGTTAAGTCCCAGATCTTCTTCTTCGTGGGTAGGCAGGATGCTGTATGGCCTTTGAGAATTTCATTCTTATTTTATCCACATAAAAAAAAAGCATAAAGACACACCCTTTAAGTGTGTGTGTGTAGGAAATAAAAAGGAGCATCTTATCTTCCACTTCCCAGTCCACTGAGTATGAAATCGTTTGTTTTCTGGATTGCATTGGTTATAACCTGGATGCTGTTTGATCCCCTCAGCTGACTGACAGCATTGAGTTAGGATGTATGAGATGTCTCACAGACTACTAGGCAGGCTGAGATGGATCTTTTGGTTTGTATTTGCTGTATTATATTACTATTGGAAATAAGAAAACTGCAAGGCATTGTCCTAATTTCACAGAGACGTTGAATGATTGCAGGTGCCTTTGATTTATGGGAATTGGGTGCTTTCAGAAGAATCGGGTCAGCCTGAGGTTTCTGTGAAATAGATTTCTTTTTTTTTTTATTATTTAAAGGAAAAAACTTCCTTCTTTATCAAAATTAATCTGTATACCAGGCTTGCAATCCTCAGCATTGTGCTATCTTGTTAACTGGGTGGCTGCAGAAGGTTTTGCTGCATGTTTTAACTCAGTAAGCGCACAAAGGCTGTTTTGTGTGCTGAAAGTTTTGTAGTGCTTCTGAGCTGGTTTTGTAATTCTGGAACTGGTCGAGGGAGCAAACACTAAGTTCTCTTCTTGGAACTGTCTAGCACAGCAGTATGTGGGTCTGGAATTAGAGGGGGTTTTATCTACAAAGGTACGTAAGCAATGGGAGAATCTGGCCCTGTGTCTTACAAAGTCTGATAGCAATTGGAAACAACCTGAGGACTCCTGAGGCAATCAGCTCTTCCATTTACAAAGTATTTTCATCTTCCTTAATTGTATTAGTTTAGGTATGACACTGATGGGGTTATTCTGATGCCAGAGTGAGGTTGTTTGGCTCTGGTTTGAACACCTCTAAGCTGCACCCAACTGTGTGATTTGGCAAACCTGGTATCTCTCATACAACTGGTTACATTTCAACAGCAAGAGGGATGACAGGTTGAGACCCAGTTGCAGAAATGGGCCTCATCCTCCTTTTCTTTAAAATTGCAGAACACCAGACTTCCACCAAGATACACCTGTTTACCCCTTTTGGCCATCAAAATTTTACATGACATCCACAGCCTGAGGTGCTGAGTATTGCTTTGCACTGTATTGATTGTATTGAAAACTGCATCGTGCTTCTGTCATTTTGTCTCAATATGTAGATTATGGAGTAGGAACAAGTTCAGATGGTGACTACCAGACACTGTGCCTGACATTTCAGTTACTAGAGGCTGGAAGTAGAGGTTAGCAGTGGTTACTCAGAGCCTCATATGGGACAGGTCACTGACCTATCTGACTTTGTCCTTCCTCAACAGAGAGACAGAACAAGGAGGGGCATTTGTGTTGGGTTTGGGGTTTTTTGTTTGTTTTGGTTGGTTGGTTGTTTTTCATTTTTAGGTTTTATTTTGTTGGAGGGTTGTTTTTGTTTTGGTTTGTTTGTTTTTTTTAAAAATAGAAATCTTTTCCACTGTCTTCATGAGACAGGGTCATTAAACTAAGGGTTGTAAATGAGCCTACAACATTTGATTGCCACCATGCACAGCATTGTTTCCAAAACTCACAGGTCTCCTCTGTTCCACCTCTGAAGTGGGACTAGCTGTTCGTTGAAGATTAAATGACTTCTTCACCTCCACATTTGCTGATATTGATTGCATCCTAGACAACGAGCTTCATGTTCTGGAGAAATGTGATATTTAGATAGGATTCGATTTTGAGACTGAGCAGCATCAAACCTGAGGACAATGATAAAAGCTATTGGGAAAATGGCTTGGGAAAATGGTATCTCATAATTTAGAAGGAAGTAGTAGATGACATAGAAGTTCTCCTCCCTGAGAACAGGCAAGGGACCAAAGGAATGGAAAAGGGATCATTATGATGGAGTTGTACTCCATCAAGGAGTATATACAAGGATAGTTCCTTGTAATAACAGGAGACGAACTAAGAATGAGGGAAATGAATGTTTCTAATGATCATGCTGATATGGAAAAAGCTAGAGAAAGTTGTCTGAATTTAAGATCCAAAGATCTTTGCCTACTCTGCATGTGGAGCAATCTCAACTGAATGTTTGCACTTGGACATTTTTGGATTGTCTTCTGTTGGCATACCTTATGTATGTGTGCATAGGTGAGAACTGGTACTTTCAAAAATACTGCAGCATGTAATAACTGCAGGGCCCTGGCAAGATGCTGTCTCTCTAAAGCACATTCCTGGAGGTGCAGTCTGAGCTATTACACACCTTAGGGAAGCTTTGTGTCTTGGTTTAAAGTACCTAAACCTTTGGTAAGCCTCCTTAGGGTAGCACAAACAATGTGCTCTGGAGATTACTGCTCTTCTCCTCCTTTCAATCCTAAACAATTGAGGTAATGTATGAGGTTTCTGGATGGTTGAGTGTGACTCACCCTGCTTGATGTACAGAAGGGAGAGGAAATGAAGTAAGGGCCAAAAATAATCCTAGAAACATTAGCTTAGAAGGAAGGACAAAACAGAGCACAGACTAGAAAAGACCTACAGTGATGTGACATTAAGACCATCTGGACAATGTTTGGCAGCAGTTGAAAAGCAAGCAAAGCCTTGAGAAGTGTTTCTAAAAGTAAGGGGAATATAAATGACATACTGCCAAGTAAGCACTTAGAAAGCATTGAGCTCTTCTGATCTATCTGCATTGGTGCATGCAATTTTGAAAAGAGGCAGCCCAAAGCCAAGAAAAAGCCTGTCTCAGATAGTATGACAGTTTGAAGAAAGATTCAACCAAGTCTTGGCTTGCTTATAGTTACAGAAGCTCTTAGAGAGATCTAGCTGAGACAAAGTTGTCTGAAAGGTAGGTAGTATAGTTACACTTAACCAGCTATACAAATAAGTCCCAACAGTAAAAGAAGAGCTCAGTGACTGACATGCAAAACAATGTTAATGAATCTATATGTTTGCATAACATATGCCAAAATGATTGAGGTTGCTAGGTGCTACTGCCAGAAAAATTAAGTAATGGTGATAGTATCAAATGCTGTGTAAGAAGTACTTCAGAGCTTTGAAATTCTTAAGATGAAATAACACTTTTGGGATAGTTCTTGATAGTTGCTATATTTACCAAGTTGCTTTAAACATAACAACAACTGGCTGTAAGAAATCATGTATTTGGAGTGAAAGGAAGAGTTGTCAAATGCTTTTCTGAAGTTATAAAGGTGGTTTCCTACAAACTTTTTTTTTCTGAAGAAAATCCCAAAGCAGAAACTTTGCTGTGCTTTTTGGCATTTTCCTTCTCCCTTGATTGTCTTTTTCTTAAAGAAGAAAAAAAGAAAAGAAATCCCAAAACATATTCTAGCTACAACTTTTCAGGCTGTGAGACAAAAGGATAAGGAGAAAGAATAGATGCTAGGCAAAAAAGATCCTTCCTCCTCCCTCTTCCCCCAATAGCACTCATTTTAATGTAAGTGCCAGAGCAACACTGTTGGAAATGTTTGTTTTGGGGAAGTATATCTGTATAGATGATCATGAGCTATGCAAGACAGCAGCTAAGGATGTGTGCCCGTATCCACTGATGGATGGAACAGCAGTTTTCCTATCCAACAACTGCCATAAATAGGATCAAGCTGTTAGAAGCATCACAAGTACTGATGGGGATTGGTGTGTTTCTGTTAACTGGAATGGTTTTGAATAGGGTGATGGTTTACCATCCTTCCACACAATGTATGCATCCCTCCTTCCTGTCACTTAAGGAATTGTAAAAGTGACTATAAGCTTTGATGTAAGCCATGTTTTGTGGGTTTCTAGTCACTGTTTTCTTTTTTCTCTGTGTATATGTGTGTTCAACAGGAAATTTCTCTTACCCCTGTCGTCTTCTCACTCTTTTCTTGTCCTCTTAGAACAGGTTTCTGGATTTTCTTATCACATAGCCCTGCTGTTAAGTTCCCTTTTATCTATATTAGCATGCCTGATCTTGCATCTGAACTCCCAGCAAAGAGGAAATGATCCATGGCAGGAATACAATCCACAGGCCTTCAGACTGTTGATTTCACACTGATTTCCCTGCAGCTGGCAAACAAGCCTGTAATTTCCAAGTTGGGCACTCCCAGCTATTAGACTCACAAGAACTGGGAGTCGGAGTTGAATTAAATGAGGATATTTAGAGAGGAGGGAAAAGGCTCATTAATAATAAATTAATTTCTACCAAATATAAGTGACATTTAGAGCTCTGCCTTCAAATGGACTTCAAGAACTAAAGGGTTGAGAGGCATGTGATCTTTCCAAAGACAGCTGCCCCAGGATTTTCAAGCTCTTCTTGAGTAAATAGACTTGGGAGGTAACCTCAGGATAGCTGCAGCTCGAAAATACCATCAGCCACAGCTAGAGAAGGTGCCTCATACCAGCTCAGCTGTGGTAGCATGCTTATCCTGTTCCTGCTGAGAGGTCAGGCTGGCCAGCTCAGATTCTTCACAGCAGACTTCTTCCCTCACTTTCAGTTTTGCTGTAGGTTATCCTGACACTGAGCAACTCATTAAACAGAAGTAGTATCACCATGTGATTGATCTTGGAGACTTCAGGATACTGCCACCTTACATACTGTGAGTGTGTCTTCTTCTCTGAGGTCACCATATGTATCTGTGTGAGCTTTCAAACAAGAGACACACTGCAGTGATCAAAAGGCTACAAAAGTCTTGCTCTGAGGTTCTCTGCAATGTGAAATCCACAAATGAGCCTGAGAAAAACAGAGGAAGTCAATCTGAACCTCAGTAACCAGATAATACAGTGAAGAGTAACAGAGTAAAGTAATCTTCTGATGAAGGTAATTTACTTAAAAACCCAATTTGTAAAGAGGAAACTACAGAATACAAGCCTGGAAGAGGTATGTCGTTTATGTAAATCGTAAGTGGCATCCACACCACTGTCCTCTATTTCTTTCTTTTCTTTTAAGCACATAGGCCAGACCAGAAGGGTCAGGAACCATATAGTTATATACTCCTCCTTCTTTTGCATTCATCATAGGGAACATGCATATGTCAAATAGGTCTATCTGTGGTTTGTAATTATAAACCAGGAAGCCTCCAGCAGGAGTGTGTCTCAAGGCTGTGCCTCAAGGTTGGTTAAGCATTGCCCAATCTATCCCACATAGATGTTCGTCTAATCTCTTCTTTGATCTCTCCTGAGGTGAAGGTGTGATACATATGCCTTAGGGCTCAGCTGTTTGAGTATTTGTTTCCTGAAGCTGGAGTCAAAGGTATTTTCCTGCAATTCACAGCATAATTTTGTGTCTCACCTTCAATGCAAAGGGAAAACAAGTTATTCCATTTTTTCTTAGAGAAGCCTGGAACATAACTGAGGACTGCTCTCATACATCTCTTTGCTCTCCTCTGAGTTGAACCACCACCAATGCTTTTAGTCTGCCTTTGCAGGTCACAATTTCCAGCCTTTCATTCACACTGTTGCTCTCTTCTCCATTTATTGCAATAGATTCATACTTTTCTTGATATTTGATGCTCTAAAATGCCCAGATGAGTAAACAGAAATAAAGCCTTAGGAGTGTAAAGGGATTACTTCAGATGTCTGACATATCTGTATTGCTGTATTCAGGCATATATTGTCTGTCACATTTAGTTTGTGACATTTTTATCTTGTATTTGTACTGTGGATTATTCCTGCCTGATTTTCTTTATACTTTTTGAAGACAAATAAGTTTGGTGTTTTTTTAGATTAATTTTATAGTTTGTAAAGATCAGTTTGAATGCTCAGTCCAGTTTTCAAAGCCCACAGGCCCTCTCACTTGCCATCTGCAAACTGACAAATACACTTTCCAGCCCCTGAAGTCAATAAAAATATCGAATAGTAAATGTCAAGCACAAAAATATTAAAAATTATTATAAAATATTAACTGAATATTTTTGAAATTTGACTTTTTGTTATGCCAAATTAGTCTCTGTTTTGCTAAATAACTTCTCCCTAAAAGGAAGTATTTGAAGATGTCTTAGCTTTGCCTAGTGCAGAAAAATACCAATTTCAGAGAAGCATCCTAAGAAAAGAGATTTGTGTAAGGAAAAGAGGCAAAGTTAAGATGCAGACCTGGTTTACAGCTGAGTTGTCACACTGCCTTTGGGTTTCACCAAACTTTCTAAAGACATTAAGAATCTCTCCTTCACCAAGCAATATAACCAGGAATGTGACTTTCACAGACTGCCAGAGTACAATGACTCATGCAGCATTGAAAAGGAACAAAACTTTACAAGTGTCATACCTTTAATTTCTTGTAATACTTGACAGTGATCCAAAACTTCTTATTCTGTGATTGATTCTGTGATTAATATTCACCAGTAGTTACACAGACTGTCCAACACCATTTGTTACCATGAGTATTTCATATGCATTATACAGGGCCTTATGTTCCCCACTGCTCCTATGAATTCCTTTGATTCTTGAACCCATTCTTATTGCAACAGTCAGAGGTGGAAGGGCTCTTATAGAAAGAGAAAAGGTGATAATGGATGTGTCTGCATGTTCTACCACCCAAAGATACAGCCTAAGACGCTTGTTTGTTACTGATTCTTACACCTGATGCTTTGTTATGTAAGAAACCTCCAACTTTTCAGGCCTTGAACTGGTTTGCTCAAGTTCAGAAATCCTTTAAGCAATGGTACATATGTTTTTTCTCACTTTTTTTAACAGAATGCAACAAGCTGCATGATCCAGTTTACTTTGCCAATCTGAAATTGTGATATTGACTCAACTCTGAACTATATATATATATCTCACTATAAAAAAAAGAGGCTTTTTTTTCTCCAATGCAAAATTAATAAAGCCCTGATTTCCAATGGGATATTGACTCAGATAAGTATATCCTGCAGGCATCCAGGTGTCTTTCAAGAGTTCTATTTTTGATGTATGCTGGAATTTTCCTCCTCTGGGCTTGTAAATAGCCACCCTTGGAAAGCATGTAGGCAAGATTTCTGTCCCTTAAAACAACCCAGGCTAGAAAACTGCACTGAAGCTGTAACAGACGTTGTTGCTTGGGAAAAGTGTTTGGTGCTAGCACAGGTAACTCTTCATAACCTTTCGTAATGTCCAGTGCAGCAGGCAGAAACAGTTAAAAACATGTGAGCGACAAATAACCTCTATCTCATCTTTTCATTAATCCAAAATTTCAAATCCAGTTGTTTTAAGCCCATGATAAATATAAAGATTCTTTCAGGTATTGTGAGCTTACTTTGTCCTTTTCAGTGAGTATTACTTTCAATTTTCAGGCCATTATTTTCTGCATTATTTATTCGGGGGTGTGTTTGGTTGCTCATTGTCTTGCAAGAGTATGAATGCTCTTGCAGCATTAATGGTGTTGCCCTGGTTTAGATAACCACCCAGCCCAAAAGAAAAGACTGTTCTTAACTTCAGGAGATTCAAGCACATGTGAGAGGAAGCCTAGGAGATCATTCAGACTAGCACTTTTTACACTACAGTTATGTTTTAGTACTGTCTCCTCACAAAGTCAGTCACATCCCAGACTGGAACTCCTCATCCTTTAAGGATATATGCAGTCCTCAAGCAAATTATCTAAGTCATCTTGGAGATCTTAGCTATCTTGAAGAAGCTTGCTTATGTCTTTGCAGCCTCTATTATTATACAGTTTCTGAACATCACGAATTTTCGTTTGATTTTTTTAATCTTAGAAACAGCTTTTAAGAGGGATATCCTTCGCCCTCTATTTCTTAAGAAAATTACCTAGTGGTCCTTCATGAACCAGATCTTGGCCTAACTTTGGATTTCTAATAGTCTAACATGGTCATCTTACTCTACAGTAAACAGTGAGAAGATACTCAGTGAATCCAGCCTTCAGTGAGGAGGGACGACTGGCACAGCAAAAGGAATGAACTGGGGTCTCTCCCAGAAAAGCAGGTTAACCCCCAGGCTATTCTTCCTGTCAGCTTTTGACTGAGCAGGGGGGAAGAAGGCATAGTAGATGATCAAGTAGCTCGCGGTTCCCAGGGCATCTTTAAAGATATCTCTAACAGCTCTAGCTCTCTTGTGTGTTGCCAAACTTGTCACCATGTGATGAGCTCTATCTTGCTCTTAATTTATTTCAGTGGTAGGAGAAGATAAGCCATACAAATGAAGCCACAAGGAGAAGGGAAGTAGTGGTGGCAATGTAGCATGCAATAAACTAAGGATTGCTTTGTTATCTGTTTGAGGGTGGCATCATCTGGCCACACAAGTTGTGGAGGTGAAAATGAGGCTGTGAAATCATATGATTAGGCAATTTTCTTGCTGTGATAAAAAACAAATTAAAAATAAACATTAAAATGTTCAATTAGTTAGAGTACAATAATGTAGTCTGTGTGCTCTAATTTGTGCCATGTTGAAAGCAGCTGTTTCATCCTCTCCCCCACACCTCCTTATAAATCAATCATATGCTTTCTGGATCAGCTCATCCATTTATATCTTAATTGTTTTTAGGAGCAAACCTCACTACTACATTAATTGTCATACAAGGATTTATTAACACAGGACAGATTCTTATTGGTGATATTTTAATTATTATTAACAGTGCAAACATGGCCTTCAACAGCTTATTAACACTAGAAGGTTTTGTAAACTTTTAATTAATAATAAATACCAAAAATTACATTTTCTGTGTGGAGGTTTGAAACTTATTTGCTTATTTCTTTATAACATCTCTGAAGAAGGTGAAAACCTGACTAGGTCTCAGAAGTCTGATTTGGGTATTAGAGTTACATTTGGTGAAGTATCTGACACCACTAACCCCACAATGCTGTTTGGCAGGCACTGTATACATGCATAGCAGTTATATTGCAAGAGAGAGAACTTGTAGTGAAAGTAAGGACTTATTTTTTTATTTTGTTACAGTTATATTTCTGAAGTGTAGAGGCCCGTATTTAGGCTACAAATAACATTTAGTCAGGTAAGTTTAGATTTAAATCAAGGTTTAAAAAAAATGAAGAATGTTTTCGTGTTCTGAATTCTTACTGACATTTAATGGGGCTTATTGTCCTATATTAATTTGGAATTGTTGAATCTGCAGCTCTTCCAAGTGTATATTAACACATGCCAATAAGCTATGTGGTTAAAGAAGGGAAGAGGAACTGCTGAAACTTGCAGTGTCTTATCTGTGTTAGAGTTTGGTAAGCCTGGAACTTTGTGAAAAATGGGTCTTTACACTTACTCTAGTTTTACTGGTCCTGTGACAATTTTTAAAACTCTTACTTTTGTTGACTTCCTTATCAAACAAAAAGTAGTAAGAAAAACTCATTTAGAAAACACCAAATCTTTATGCTTGAATAAAAACTTTCCTATTTGTCTGACACTTGACTTTTGAAAGGAAATAATAAGCAAAATAAGTTTTGATAACTCATGTCATTTTGACATGAGAAATCATATGTGATGTTTAGGCAGTAGTGGATCAGAACTAGGATTCATTTTGCTTGATCTTCTTCTCATCCTTGTAAAAATTTCCTTTGTAATGAGTTACATCTTAAGCTGTTTTGGTTGATTAAGTTTTGCATTTTCAGATGGAAGAGATGAGCTGCACCTAGCTAAAACACATTGGCTAATAAAAACTTTGTGATGGTGAGAAACGAGCATTTAATCTGTACTACATCCTTCAAACCACCCAAACCCACCCCCTCTGCAAAGTGACAGTAGCAGCAGTGTGAGCTTTCTCAGGTCTGCCCAAATGCATTTCTTACCCTCTCTGAGAAAGAGCTTTTTCTGGGGCTGAGGCATGCTATCCACTCAGCCTCTTCTCTTTGATATCTTTGCAAAGTTTGGAAGATGACAACTATGATGGCTATTTCATGTCACCTAATGCATGCTAGGAAGGTCTTGAAAATATTAAGAGATGGGAATTGATTAATTATCATCTAGAGCTGGAGTCTCCCAGTGTGTCTCCACTCTCCCACAGCATTATGCCACTCCCAATTTGCATCAGTGTGAGAGTGGAGAGAATCAGCTCCTGAAAAATCTACTCTGCTATGGGTCCTATCCATGAAGAAACTTACAGGATGATGTCAGGAAAATGCTTGTTCTCATTCTGTTCTTTCAAACAAGCTGATCTGTTCTCTTTGTTTTGTAAAAAGAGAGGCTTGTGGACACCAGCTCTGTACCAGGACTCCTGGAGTTGGGTTCCAAACTCAATTCTCCATGTGACTCTGTGAAGTGCTTCCTGAAACCCATCTTTATAAAGCACTTATCCACACCTCTGTTTTGGACTTATTCAGAGAAGGAGAGCACTTTGTACAGGGCCTAGCACAATGAGGCCATGATCTTGGCCTAAGGACCACCTGGGCTAATTCACTCTATTGATTAATCAATAATGTTACAATTAGAAATAAGATGAACTAATACAACAGCTTTCAGAATATGGCAGCTCTCCAGCTGGCATAGCTATGCATATGATGCAGCTCTCTTAAGGTCAAAGAGGGAACCTTTTATCTAAATCCTGAATATACTATTATTTCCCTTTCAGTAGTCTACTAGCAGATAATCAAATAAATGAGCCATGAGAGAGGAAGAAGACCTATTGTTGCTGCCATAACTTGATCAGGAAAACAAGATTGGAGACCAATGCTAAAGCACAAATAACCAGGCTCAAGAAGAACTGGGCTGGAGTTAAGCTAAGTGCCAGTCCTGACACAAGTGCCTCATGGCTGCATGGGTGTTGTGAGCTTCCCTGGCTGGATGGAGATGCTAAGGTGAATGGAGATGCAAATGGGTCACATGCCAACAGAGCCCAGGCCAACTCCAGATAGACTGCAAACCCCTCCCTACTGACCGATCCCCCAAGAAGGAGGAGGAAGACACCTCATCGCTTGGCACATAGGCAGTCCGGTGCCTGCTGAGAGACTCAGGAATCACTAACAAGGAAGCCATGCTGTACTCTCACTCCTCCATGCTGCAGGAGTAAGGAAGGGCAGGGCCAGGAAAGGGAAAGTCATGACAAAAAGAATAGCCTGTTGTTGCACATACTGCAACAAAAAAAGACCAAAACAAAACAAAACAAAAAAAAGAAATTTTGAAGGTTAGGTTTACACTGCTGTGTGGATCTATTCTCCTGTGTGGAAAAAAACATATGGAGAGGGACTTCTAGATCTTCCTAGCTGCAAAGACAACCTAGCCTCTTTAAAATCAAAGTGTAGACTCATTCCTTCTGTCTACAGCCAGAAGAACTGAAAACCAATAGCACTCAGAGAGTGCCCTATTTCAGTGTTGGTTCCTGTGCCAAAAGAGACACAGCATATGCACTTTACTGAGCATGGACAGAAGAACTACCCTCAAAGCTCTAGTCCTTTAAAGGACAATTTGCAGGACTGTCTGCAATCCAAACATGCAAATGTTTTGCCAAGTAGCCATTCACTGAGGAACTGTGGGTGCCTGTTTAATCCTGCTGTAAGTGAAGGTGTTTACACTGCAGATGGTTGATGCCTATCTGTCTCCTGCTGTGGAGCTTGTTGGGGAGGACCATGGTACCAGCTCTCTGGTCTGCCTGTGGATGTTTCACATGGGGCTGTTTGGTCATTTGGTGCAGCAATTTCCCACCTGGAAAAAAAGAATATTGCCACTACTCCATCCTAATGAAAATAAAAGAAAAATGAAAATCATGAGGTACTGTGGAGGCACAGCAGTATTATGCAGAGCTGAGATCATTACAGCTTCTTCAAGGCTTGCTCATGCTGCAGTAGGACCCCTCACAGCATCTCAGTTAGTAATCTGATTGAGACAATCTGAGCTTATTCTTCTTTTGTCAGTGGCTGTTTTTTGCTGCTTCGATAGGTCATTTAGAACCTTTGAATCAGTTTTTTAATGTCAATACATTTGACACTAAATGTATGGGATGAACCCACTGACATTGAAATATTTTGCAGTCAAACGGAAGAAGACGCCAGAAACCCAGCCAGGGACCTAGAGAAGGAGAAGCTGGAGGAACAGTAATAAGGATTCTTTCACAGTCCAAACCCCTTTGCACTGTTGTCTACGAAACCCTCAGGACTGGGGTTCCCTCTACCACACCCTGACACAGTACCATTAACAAACGGGGTGGGGAGACCTGTTAAAGTAAACTCTGAACAGCCTACTACAAGTCAGAGAGCTTTTCTTTGGGACTACGTGTGAGGCAGTTTGTAATCTGCCCCCTAGGTACTGCTTTTAAACAAAACAGTGGTCTGTGAGTCATATTGGTAATAGACAACATTTCTTGGCATATAGCCAAATGGCATAAATGAAAACTTCGTTTAGAGTACATGTATATATATGTATAGTTTCATTTACATTGGTTAGGTTACCTTTATCTTCCCTTCAAATTTACTTTTCATTCTGCCTCCCTTTCCTAGTCCACACTTGCTCTTCTAATACACTGCTCTTCTAATACTTGTGTTTCCTCTTTAGTCACAAAAAGAGGGTTTTTAATAGTTAGAGAGTTTAAACAGAAAATTGTAGAATCGTAGAATCATAGAATGGCTGAGGTTGGAAGGGACCTTAAAGATCATCTAGTTCCAAGCCCCCTGACATGGGCAGGGACGCCACATGCACTAGACCAAGTCATCCAGGGCCACATCCAGCCTGGCCTTAAACACTGCCAGGGATTTCGCCTCCACAACCTTTCTGGGCAACCTGTTCCAGTGCCTCACCACCCTTTGGTTAAAGAACCCCCTTCTAATCTCCAGCTTAAATTTCTCCTCCTTCAGCTTGTAGCCATTCCCCCGTGTCCTGTTGCAAACAGACCAGGAGAAAAGTCTCTCCCCTTCTATCTTTTAGGTTCTCAAAGGCTGCTATATCGTCCCCCCAAAGCCTTCTCCTCTCTGGGCTGAACAACCACAGCTACTTCAGCCTGTCCTCACAGGGGAGGTGCTCCAGTCCTTAGATCATCTTTGTGGCCCTCCTCTGGACCTGCTCTAAACAGGTCCACATCTTTCTTATGCTGAAGACTCCAGAACTGGATGCAGTACTCCAGATGGGCCCTCATGAGAGCAGAGTAGAGAGGCAGAATCACCTCCTTAGACCTGCTGGTCATGCCTCTCCTGATGCATCCCAGGACACGGTTAGCCTTCTTAGCTGCAAGCGCACATTGCCGGCTCATGTCCAGCTTTTCATCTATCATGTCCCACAAGTCCTTCTCTGCAAGGCTGCTTTCAACGAGTTCCTCTCCCAGTCTGTACTTGTATCTTGGATTGTCCTTACCCAGATGCAGGAGCTTACACTTGGACTTATTAAACTTCATCTGATTCTCATGGCCCCACTTTTCAAGTATGTTCAGGTCCTTCTGGATGGCATCCTGCCCTTCTGGTGTATCAGCCGCACCACTCAGCTTCATGTCATCTGTGAACTTGCTGAGGGCACACCCAATAACCCTGTCCAGGTCATTAATAAAGGCATTGAAGAGTACTGGTCCCAAGACAGAGCCCTGAGAGAGACGACTCATCACTGGTCCTCACCTAGACAAAAAGCCATTAACCACAACTCTCTGGCTGTATCTGTCCAGCCAATTTTTCAGGTGCTTCAGTGTCATTTTTGAAGATAACCTCTTGGGAACCTAATGCTTTATTGAAAATGAATAGGACTTAGGGTTTTAAATTTCTGATTCTCTTTGGAAAGGACGTGTAAACTGAGATCTTTAAAATGATACAAGATGAATTCTTGGGCCAATCCTGTTCCTAATGGGAAACTCCAGTGTTAGTAGAGTGATATGCAAGAAGCAGCACTTGAAGGTAGAAGTATTTTTATCTATATTTCTGCTTTAACCTTTCTGTACTTCATTCATCTGGGTTTGTAAAGTAAGCAAAATCTTCCAGATAGGCAACTCTGCAATGCTGCCCCACTGTCATGAAAATGGGTTGAATCTTTACTGCTCTTCTGCACAGTTTCAGATTCTTCAGTATTTCAAATATATAAATTTCAGCTTCAAAACCAAAAGCTAATCTTTATGCAATTGCACAAGGAATAATCATTTTAAGAGGCACAAAATTAATTACAGCTACTAGGAGCAAATTTTCCATTGTATTTCACAACTAACACCATTATCTACTCTAGCAAATAATAGCACAGTGGCACAGACCACTGGTCAATTAATAGCACACAGAGCTGCTTGAATATTGTTATTCACAAGCCAAAATCTTATGTTTGATTGCTCAAGGTACCCTACTTGTTCCTCACTTTAGCTTTTTGTACAGATGTTTTTTATCTGCAACATATTTTCTTACCCAAAAACTTCACAGGATATTTTTACTGTTGCCACTAGAGGTCTATTCACCACTACAAATATATAAAAAGAGACAAGCAGTGCATTTTTATCTCTGGATTTTATTTCTTTTATTTACTGTTCAGTGCTAGTATTGGAGTAATGGTCTAAAGTAACATGGCTGTGGACAACTTATAGCAATAGATGTTAAGTCAGAAAGTGCCATTGGTTTTTTGAGGCATATACAATTTTGTCTTCTTAATACCATCAAGCTTTTGAGTTAGTAACGGGTATTTCTTAGGGGTTTTGGGGGGGGTTTGTTTGTTTGTTTGTTTTTTTACTTTTCAGGACACAGCATTATGTACTGTACTCAGATCCCTGCAGCCCAGCTAGAACACCTAACAGGTATGTATATACATTCCCTTGTGATAAAGAAAAGGCCAGTGTTCCCCATTGTCCTTGTTTGGGTTAGAACAGAACTAATTCTGTTCACTGATTTTACATTTTAGTTGAAGGTCCTCTAAGAAAGTGCACTTTCTGAAACTAACAGCACGTTTTCATAGACAGTGCCAGCTTCTAGCAGTGATAAGGCCTAATGTTTAGATTTACTACCAGGGATTGGTATGCAAAGCAAGGTCACTGCTAAATCTTGTGTCTCGTGTTGGGGGGTGCAGGGTAAAGGCTGCACCTTCAGGGAGCATCAGACAAGACAGGTGACCCTGAACTGACCAACTGAAGTATTCCATCTCATACATGTCATATTCGATATAATTAAACTGGGGGTCAGTCCTCCCCCTTGCGGGATTGTTCTTCCTTTCTGGTTTTTCCTTTTCTCCTGTGCCTTGATGATCCCTAAGTTCCTGCATCCAGTACCAGGATCNCGAGCCTCCACACCCATCCTGCCAGATTTGCTCCCTGAGAGATACATTCAGTTATCAGAGATTTCAGCAGGATTTGTTTCAGCTTGAGTAAGAGTGGAATCTGTCCTTTCGTTCCCCAAACTTTCCTGCTCCCTCTTTCCCTCCTTCCATCTCTCTTTGTTAGAGTTGGTATGAATTTGTCTTCACCCTGCCTACCTTTTCATCCCTCACTCAGCGCAGCCTCCTGTTTTGGTGCTACATCCCAGGGTTTCTGTGAGGTTTGTAACAATTTTCCTCCATTGGCTTAATAATTAAACACAGGCTTTCTTGCTGTTTATCTGAAGCATGCCTCTGCTGGGATCTGAACAGGGGGAATAGTACTGCCCTGTAAAGGTGGGATTTGCTCAACCCTGAGCAAATTCTGTCCAGCTTCATTCTGAAGGAAGCAAACAACTTCATTCTGTTAGCGCTCTTAATCAGGAGTAAAATTCATGTTGACTTCAGTAGTACCAAAGTCAGGATGAAACTCATGAAGTGAAAATTTCCTCTTTACATCCTTTGCATGCATTTTTCTAAAAGACCAAACTTAGAAGGCACTTACTGACCTCTAGCAGTTTTCATTCTGGCTGGTTTAAAAGCTATCCTGCTCATCTTTTGCTCTTCAATCTGTGTAGACGATCTTATCATAGGACAGGATCACATGCCGGAAGAAACAGTAGGAGGAAATCTGGTACAGGAGAGAGAGTTTCCTGAAGCAATTGTCCCTTCCAATATGGACAGCATGAGAAACATCTGTCCTCTTACTTCTTTTGGGACCTGTCTTGAAGCAGACATGTGGTGGAGCTCTGGATGCTGCTGTTGCCTGTCTGCTGTGTGTCTTCTGCTTTGTTTGATGCAGAGAAATGGTGCTTCACTACCCTTCCACTGTGTCAAAGCATCAAAGACTGACCTGCTGTAGGAAACTATCACTACTCTGCCCTCCTGGCTCAGGTAGGTGCATGCGTCCTTGAACAAAATGTTTATATGACCCTTTTTGGAACATTTGTATGACCTCAGCCATTTCTCCCTCCTGACCACAAAGCTCCTGCCTTCAAGATTTGGGGTGAGGTCTGCTGTGGACTTCTCACTCCTTGGGCCTGCAGAGCTGAAGTCGTAACTAAGACTATTGCTTGGCTGTGTCTTCTATGCTTCATGACATATGGTTATGGGAACACCGCTGGCTTCAGGCCTCTGACTTGACTCTGCTGATCACAACCTTCTGAGCTCTGTCTTTCAGCCAATGCTGAACGCAAGTCACTGTATATATAAGGCAACAAAGTCCTGTCTCTTAAGTAGCACAAGAGGTGCAAATCTCATATATTTGAAGTATTTTCTATTTAAATCTGCATTAAAAAAGTAGTAACATCCACTCACAAAGATTTTAAGTGGTGATGATGGATTTATCCATTTTAAGGATCTTTTCTGAGGCTTTTCATTGTACATTTTAAATATCACTTTTTACTCTGTTACTCTTTGAATAGATGTTAGCACAAAATATTGAAATAGAATTGTAACAGAAAAGAATTACATTTAAGGAGAGCAAAGACACAGGGAGCATTATATTGCATTGGATTTTTAAAAATTTACCATGTGCTGAAGGTCACTGAAATTATCCATACAAAGCTCCCAGGGAGTTTTAGGGAAGGTAACGGTCAAAAAAAGCTACTGAGGCTGGAGCCTGAATGTACACATTTGTTTTAAGAGATTTCCTTTTGTGGCTAAAATTAGGTACATTTGCACCAAACCTCATGAACCCTGCCCACTTCAGCCCTGCAGGAAAGTTGCTTTTTGTGCAGACTCTTCTCGTTTGGCTGAGGTGGAGCAGATTGTCTTTCTTTCTCTAAGCCATGCACTTGGGAAGGTCTGACAATGCAGTAGGTGGAAAGGGAGATGCAGTTAGGTCTGGGGGAGCCTCAGAGGAAGCATTTCAGTTGAACTTGCTTCTGCTATGACAGAGCTGTTTCATCTTTACCTTACTCCAGCACAGCTTCTCAGATTTATGGTGGGTTCTGTGTTTTCTTTTTTTTTTTAAAAAAAAAAAGCTTCCCCCCTCATTTCTTATCTGTTTGTTTGAACAAACAGGACAGAACACCCTTCATCTTTATGGCAGCATTACCTGAAGATCTCCAACAATAACACAGGATCATCAGTATGAGCCTTTTTACACCCCTGAGTGAAGAGAAATGTGCTAACTTGAAGAGCTTTTAATCTAAAGCAGGATTTCTCAGTCCTATTAAACTACTGTTGCTTACTGGTTTTGAGTTTTATCAAAGCACAGGTCTTCACTGGTGGACAGAAGTATGTTTTCTACTATGCTCTGTGTTTCCAGTGTGCTACAGCACACAGCTGGAGAAATGTAAACCTATACAGGTAACACAGGTAAATGTATGGGGCTATATCTGTAATTTCCTAAAGACAAATAAAAACAATACAACATTTATTCTTCTTGAATCTTCAGTCTGTTCAAGCATACTTCTGGATTTTGCACAGCCTGTGAAGAGCTGAACATAACAAAGAACATGTATTCACAGAGACTTAGGAGCATGAGTACTGTTTGCCCCCTCAAAGGAGAGGAGAAGCCTCATATCAGTTTTTTGTTGTTGTTTTTAGTTTTCTTTTTCTTCTTTGACACTAAAACTTGTTGGTTTTGGTCTTCACCTTACCAAAAAGTCACATATGCATATCACAGTAGGCCTTGGACTGTTCACTATGATCAGTGAGAAAGAAGAGGTCTGCATGCCTACATGGGTCACAAACATCAAAACTACTCCACTGCATTGCCTTGAACCATGCCATTAATCTGTGACTTAAAGGCTTTCTAAGTCATGGAGGTAAAACCAGGCAATTTTCCCAATCTGGAATTATAAGGTTCTTTGTATTTATGTTTCAAAAAAGCTCAGTAGGAATAAAACAATAAAACAGTCACATCTGTACTACATGTGAATCATGGGGCTGCGGGGAGGGGGCTCCCTAAAAGGGAGCAGCTGGGAAGCAGGCCAGTGAAAGAAAGCAGGGCACTTGTCCTGACATACTTTGTTTTGCATCCAGAGGTTTAGAAGAAATCCTGCTGGCCTTGATGCTGGAGATGTTTACTGGTTTGGGGCTTGACAGTATATTAACGGCAACAACAGAGTACACTACTTTTCTTTTCCTGAGTTATTTGATCAGTCTGTGAGTTGGAGGTTTTGTTGTTTTTTTAGAGGAAAAGATTTAAATGCCCTGATTTGATGAAAGATCTTGAATTACCATATCTAAAGGAGAAATTTAAACTTTCAGACTTTTTTCTTTCCTTCATGGCCTCTCACTGTGCTAAGCCCATTTCCTCTTGACAGTTTACTACTTTTAGTAACCATTTGTAGGCAATGCAGGAAAAATAAGAAGACGAATAGGATGGCAGAGTGGGACTTAGAAGGTTTTGAGGCAGGTAATTAACTAAAATGTCTAGCTTAATGAGTAGCACTGGTTGTTTCTTTTTATTATCTTTGGAGTTTTGATTTTCAATCTTTTTCCCTCTACAATTAATAGGACTAGAATTTTGTGCCTTTGTTTTCCCCCACAGACTACTTTCTGTGGGAGGTTAAATTTGGGGGCCCTAGCACCTATCATGAGACGTCTGACAAAGGATGTTAGTAGAATAAGTATCACAGAAAATGAAAGCAATATTAATATGTACAGTTGGTTTATGTGACTAAGTTTTGGTAGTGGGGGTTGGGGAGCAGCATGATTGCTTCTGTGAGAAGACACCAGAAGCTGCCCCCATCTGGGATAGAGCTAGCACCAGCTGACTCCAAGATACACCTGCCACTGGGTGAGGCTGAACCAATCAGTGACTGTGGTGATGCCTTAGTGATAACATATTTAAGAAAGGGTACGAACTGTTGGCTATGACAAAGATGAGTGAGAATATGTATGAGGAAACATCCCTGCATACACTTAAGGTCATGAAGAAGGGAGAGGACATGCTTCAGGCACCAGAGCAGAGATTCCCCTGCAGCTTATTGAAAAGATCATAGTAATCAGAGTTGTCACCCCACCTGGAGGTCCACGGTGGAGTAGTATCCACCCTATGGAGGACCTCATGGCAGAACACAGCGATGTGTCCTGTAGAAAGCTGCAGGGGGGTTGGAACTAGATGACCTTTAAGGTCACTTCCAACCTGGGCCCATGATTCTATGATTCTATGTGGAAAGCCCATGTTGGAGCAGGTGCTCTGGCAAGACTTGTGACCCTTCAGGGGACCCACCTTGGAGCAGTCAGTTCCTGAAGCACTGTATGCCATGGAAAGGACACATCCTGGAGCAGTTCATGAAGAACTGCAGCCCATGTAAAGGATTCATATTCGAGAAGTTCAAGAAAGACTGTCTCCCATGGGAGGACCCCAAGCTGGAGTAGGGGGAAGAACGTGAGGTGGAAGTAGCAGCAGAGACAATATGCTACAATCTGACTGCAACTCCCATTCCTTGTCCTTCTGTGCCACTTGCGTGAAGGAGATAGAGAGGCCCGGAATGAAGCTGAGCCTGGGAAGAAGAGAAGGGTGATGGAAAGGTGTTTCTAGATTCGTTCTTATTTCTCATTATCCTACTCTGTTTAATTGGCAAAAATTAATTTCTGCAGTTGAGTCTGTTTTGCCCATGATGGTAATTTTTAAGGAATTTCCTTTCCCTTATCTCAACCCACAAGGCTTTTGTCACATTTTTCTCTCCCTGTCCAACTGAGGAGGCAGAGTGACAGAGCACCTATCAGCCAGCCAAGGTCATCCCACAACAGTAGGCTCAAATCTTTTTGCAGGTGCTTCAACCAAGGTCAATGCAATTCTTACTAGCACTGAAGATCTCTTTAGCTCTGCACCAGGATGAGATAAGGAGGTACAACTGGTTTACAAATGAGAGTCAGGCTCAGTCTGAGCTGACTTTCTGATTTCCAAACAAAACTCCCTGCAACTTATCTGCAGAGAAGATACTCCCCTTGTGCATGTTTGGTCCCTACTGGCTTTGCCCACAGTGAAACACTGTGCAGTTTTTGTGCATGTGTCATGTTTTCTCCAGTACAATCCCACTTAACCAGTGTGTGGTGATATTCCCTTGAAAGAACAAGGAGAATTTTTTGTAAATAAAGAAGAACGTTGTTGGGGTGGTTTTTTTCTTATAAAATATGGACCAAAGCAGCACAACACTGAGTTTTACATACCCCTACCACCTGTCTTTTTTTTCAGTGCTGCTATTGTGAAGGATTACTTCCCCAGCTCCTGTGTTACAGGTTAGTTTTTTTTTTTTAACTGCTGCTCAGGCAGATAGAATGGACAGTGTCCACTCCCAACCTCAAACTGGGAGCTATTGTTCCCTTCTACAGGGCCCCTTGCCCACTCCCAAGTGGCTTCTCACAGGGTTTGCACCATGTGGACCTGGGTCTGGCTTATTATTAATTAATAACAAGTGAATTATTTTCATAGAATCATAGAATCATAGAATGGCTGAGGTTGGAAGGGACCTTAAAGATCATCTAGTTCCAAGCCCCCTGACATGGGCAGGGACGCCACATGCACTAGACCAAGTCATCCAGGGCCACATCCAGCCTGGCCTTAAACACTGCCAGGGATTTGGCCTCCACAACCTTTCTGGGCAACCTGTTCCAGTGCCTCACCACCCTTTGGGTAAAGAACCCCCTTCTAATCTCCAGCCTAAATTTCTCCTCCTTCAGCTTGTAGCCATTCCCCCGTGTCCTGTTGCAAACAGACCAGGAGAAAAGTCTCTCTCCTTCTGCCCTATAATCCCCTTTCAGGTACTGAAAGGTCGCTATAAGGTCGCCTCTAAGCCTTCTCTTCTCCAGGCTGAACAACCCCAATTCCTTCAGCCTGTCCTCACAGGGGAGGTGCTCCAGTCCTTAGATCATCTTTGTGGCCCTCCTCTGGACCTGCTCTAAACAGGTCCACATCTTTCTTATGCTGAAGACTCCAGAACTGGATGCAGTACTCCAGATGGGCCCTCATGAGAGCAGAGTAGAGAGGCAGAATCACCTCCTTAGAACTGCTGGTCATGCCTCTCCTGATGCACCCCAGGACACGGTTAGCCCTCTGAGCTGCAAGCGCACATTGCCGGCTCATGTCCAGCTTTTCGTCTATCATGACCCCCAAGTCCTTCTCTACAAGGCTGTTCTCAATGAGTTCTTCTCCCAGTCTATACTCATATCTTGGGTTGCTTCTACCCAGATGCAGGACCTTACACTTGGACTTGTTGAATTTCATTTGATTCTCACAGGCCCATTTTTCAAGCCTGTCCAGGTCCCTCTGAATGGCATCTCGCCCCTCTGGCGTGTCAACCACACCACTCAGCTTGGTGTCATCCGTGAACTTGCTGAGGGCACACCCAATAACCCTGTCCAGGTCATTAATAAAGACATTGAAGAACACTGGTCCCAAGACAGAACCCTGAGGGACACCACTCGTAACTGGCCTCCACCTAGACAAGGAGCCATTGACCACAACCCTCTGACTGCATCCATGCAGACAGTTTCTTATCCACTGAGTGCTCCACCCATCAAATCCATATCTCTTCAATTTTGAGGTAAGGATATTGTGTGGAACTGTATCAAAGGCTTTACTAAAGTCTAGGTAGATGACATCAGTCGGTCTTCCTTCATTGACTGTTGCAGTCACTCCATCATAGAAGTCTATCAGATTGGTCAGGCACGACTTGCCCTTAGTGAATCCATGTTGGCTTCTTCGAAAGACCTCTTTGTCTTGCATGTGCCTTACCATCACTTCCATGACAATGCGCTCCACAATCTTCCCAGGCACAGAGGTGAGGCTCACCGGCCTGTAGTTCCCTGGGTCTTCCTTTCTACCCTTTTTAAAAATCGGGGTGATGTTACCCTTCCTCCAGTCACTCGGGACTTCACTTCATATAATTTTATATTACAATAATACTTCATAGTTCCCACAGGGAACTGGGACTGCTCTTCATTATATTCTTAATGCAGTAAACAGGCAAATGCATAAAAAAACAGCTGATATCATAATTATAGCTGTCCCTGATAAATGTTTCAGAGGTAGGTATTTTTTTAACTTGTAAAGTCTTGAAACACATTTTAAAATTGTTCGGTAATAGTTGAGGAAAACAAAATTAAGCCTTAGTTGGCATTTAATAGTCAAAATCAGTTTTGTACCAGCAAAATCAAAAGGGTTTTTTTTAATAACCTTCTTTTGCTTAAATTGCTCTCCAGAAAAAAAGCAACCAGCCAACCAAACAAAATAAAACAAAATGCCCAACATTTTATCTATATTTTTTCTCTTGTTGTAAAGGCTCTTCAGTAGAAAAGGTAAAGAATTAATCACTGCTAATTTTGTGTGGGATTGTGATCTATAATGAATTAGTAACAGCAAAGTAATGTACCTGAAATGCATGCTGAAAAAAGAGGATAAGCTGGTCTTTTGGCTTAGGGAACTCAAGTACTGATTTACCAAAAGCCAGTGAAGGAGATACAACCCATATGGCTCTCACATCCTCTAAGAAACCATGCCAACGAGGTGTTCAGACACCAGGGTGAGTTGTAAGACCTGAATGCCAGCTCTCAACCCAGCCAGAGGTGCAAAAGGAAGGTGTGGGAGGTGCTGATGCAGCAGACTTCCTTGGAGCTACTACAAAGCTTCCTCTAGGGCTTCAAATATTTTACCCGTGGAGCTGCAGGAGCTCATAACCTCCTGGGATCTATCAGAGGTGGTGCTATTAAGGTATCACACATTTGGCTGCTTCCTAAGATTTTCTTCACTGGGGGAAGACACGCAGACATTCTTTGTTATTTTTGGCCTGGTCAAGCAGTTTTTGAAATGGCTTTTCAGAGCAAAAAAGAAAGACGTGATCTCCATGCTCCAGATCTGAATGAACAATGAATGTGAGAGGGAAAGGAGAACAACAGCATCAAGGTCTTTCTGCACTTAAGCACTGAAGTGTTACCGTTGCTTTTTAGTAAGGTCTGCCTTTTCATAAGGTATCAGCAGCATTGGTATGAACAGTGTTGCTATTGCCTGACTGCCTTGTTGCAGAGCTTGCAGAAATGAATCTTGCAAGTGACTTCTCAAGCATTAAGGCGTTAATAAGGAAGTCAGCAATATTGTCTCCATTTGATAGGCACAGTATATCAAACTGTGGAAACTGTTTTTTGCAGGAGAGACCTGCAATGAGACAACAGCTTCTCTAGACAAAGCTCACGTATTTCAAACATTACTTTCAATATAATAATAGTGAAATTATTTATGTTGGTGAATGATTGAAGCCACAGGCATTGAGGCAGATGCTGTCACTGCCGTGGTGCTAGTAAATCACTGTAAAATACCAACATAATGACATGGTTTGAAGCTTGAGCATGTTTGGCTTGGTAAGCCCTTTCAGTGCTTTTGGCTGATCCATTTTATGACAGCAACTCCTAACCCAAGAGAATTACTAATACTGAGAATTATTACTACTCCTTGCTTACGAAAGCACAAAATAGCTCTCCAGCTCTTTATGCCCCAGACATAGTTGCACCTTCAGAATCACAGAATCACAGAATCATTACTGTTGGAAAGGACCCCCAAGATCATCTAGTCCAACCGATAGCCCTACACTACTCTTACCCCTAAATCATCCCCTGAAGAAACACATCTATCCTCTTCTTAAAAACCTCCAGGGATGGTGACTCCACCACCTTCCTGGGCAGCCAATTCCAATATCTTACCACTCTTTCAGTAAAGAAATTCTTCCTAATATCTAATCTAAACCTACCCTGGCACAACTTAAGCCCATTCCCTCTAGT